>JAJGOT010000262.1:710000-905000 GCA_022457155.1 Cladopsammia gracilis
TGCATCAGCAACCCGCTCTCTTGGGCTGACAACGATGAGGGGGGAATTTTCGATTGAAGTAAAGATAACAAAAGGGAGACGTAAGACATTTGCCAGAGCGAGGGGTTTTGCATCCCCAAGTGCTCCTCCAGAATCCCCGCTGTCTTCATATGCAAAAATCTCTCGTTCGTCGAGACACAGCTTGTGCAATCCGTACTCATCTTCGTTTCCCAACCACTCCGCAACCATAAGTTTTCTCAACTAAGCCACTGCTTCTGAGATACCAGTAGTAGGTAACAAACCAATACAGGTAAGATGATTTGATAACATACTGCAACTACTCTGCAACAATCAGTGCTCTGCAACAGCTGTTCGAGTTGTGAAATCAATGCAGCCAAAAGACAGCCTCCATCGCCTTGGACAGGACAAACAACGAACCCATATGACTTTACAGACTCCACTCTTTTCTTGTGTTCTCCTCCTTTTACATCGTTATCTGATGTACAGTGAAGGGTTTTCATAACATCGTCTATAAAGCCAAGATCCCTAACGTGAAAAGAGCTGGACTTTGACAGGTTAGAGATCATTTCTCCCAAATGTGACATGCATATGCCTAGGTACAAAATACCTATCAAAGATTCTTTGGCGAGGGGAACGTTTTGTTCTTGAGGTTCTTTGCTGACACTTTGTTCCCTTAACTGGTAGAGAATATTCATAATATCTTCCGGGGTGTTATTGGTTGGTTCAAATACTTTTCTTTCGTTATCCTCAACAAGGTGTTTTTTTTATCAATTCCAATACCAAATGCCTCTCCCTTATTCCTTATAGGAAAACTGTTTTGAGTCAATGATTCGTTGATCTTCCAATATTGAACCGGACATCGAGTAAGAAAATAATTATAGTAGAATCAAAATAAGTTCATATTTTAATGTTGTGTTTTATACTGAAATTGAATGGGCAACTATGAAGAAATTATGCTGTGCTTTTCTGTAAATGATTCAAACCCAAAACAAAACACTAGCACTGAGTTTCCTCTCAGAAAAGTAACACCTGACCTGTGAAAGGTAGATAAGTTAGAATCATTATTTTTATATGTATAGTTGTCAAGTAGCAACCACATGGATGCATGATTACATTTCACCAAAAGTAAATCATATTATGTTTCCAAGCAGGCTGGCTGTTTTTATTTTGTTCTTGGTTGCAGAAGGTACAATAAAATAATCAGCTTTTATCCCTCTTATAAAAGGCATACATACCCCATACTCTGAAATGAACATCGCGTGTAATTTTCGTTGCACGATGTAGAAACAAGTTCCACTTTTCGCAATGATTATGGCAACCTTTTTTTTTTGGAAAGGGCTGCTAGGGCTGTTTTACAAAGTAACCTCTCGCAACGGCAAAACAAAATCGGCAAGTTGTGGGATTAACTTAATGACTATGAAGGGCTTAAAAGTAAGGCCACCGGAAGTCCATTCTCATATCTGTCGCGTGAAGTTCAGCCGTAGCGTGAGATCGACTACCTGGGGAAGGTTTCGCTTAAGTCGAGCTTTATATTTAGCTCAATGGTATATCCTTTTCCAACGGATTTCTGACTATATTTAAAGTATTTCAACGCAACTTACATCCTTTGTAGTTAATTTCAAAAGGCAGAAAAGTGTGTGATTTATAAATGAAGAATATACAAACAGGTTTATCCACGAAGGAAACTGAAGGTGGCACGGGACATTTATAAATAAAGTTGAAACATGCTTTGTGTAATAGATCAAACTCGACTGAACATCTGATGAAACACTCTTTCAAGTGTTTGATATAGCTTCTTAAACTGATCGTTAAATATGGAGAAAACGAAGGAATAAAATCGCCAAAATCAAAATTTGTCAGTTTGTCGGTTTGTCAGTTCAAGTATCCGAAGCCTGAGTTAATTACTTAGTCAAAATTTGTCGGTTTGTCACTGCTGACAACTGACAGAATTTGTCAGTTTGTCGGCTTGTCAGTTCAAGTTTCTGAAGTTGGTCATTCGAAACAATTTGATTTCTTCAAAATTCTTGGTGATAAATATGAGAGCGTAGAAGGACTAAAGATGACGTCATTTGGTGATCCGCAACTCCAAGAAACAGCCAGTAAAAAGGAAGCTAAAACGACAAGCGCTTAAAAACAACATCACATACGAAAGCTTTGATCAGTTTACAGAAAGAGTTAAGTGTACCCTTTATGCAGTAAGAGCTATTGTAGTTGAGAATATTATTCGTTCAATGAATAACCGCTTAAATCTTATCATTAAGAATAAGGGAAAGTGCACAAAATACTAGTTATAAAACACTTGACTTGTATTTTCATAAAGAGTTCATTCTTCAAAGCAAAAAGTTGTAATGCATATTCCTGTAACTTTATAATGACGTCTTTTACATGTCACGCTTTCGTGACATCTTTTTTTATGTCAGGCTTTCGTGACAGTATAAGTGAATAAAAACATTCTTCCAAAAAGAAACATAATATTTTTAAATTTGGTGGCAATGATCCAGAAATGTACCAAAGATTGTTTAGTGACAGTCAGTGGCAAGAGATTCTCAAATCTTTTCCGAAAAGTCCCTACAGCTGGAGTGAACTGCTTCACTGAAGCGGAACAAATCTATTCGGTGAACATCCGCAAGACAATTCAAATTGCCAAGTGTGCATCCTGTAAACAGGAAATATACAAGAACGATGTACAGGCAACTACTGAGCGCCCATACCGCACGATACATCAGATCTGGATAAAAAAGCCTTTTTCTTTTGTCCTCGACTTCAGTGTATAAGCAAACTACCTAGGTACTCATTCATCGTTCCTTATAAGATCGGAATGACACTAAAAATCAGTCCTGACGTGGAAATTACGGAAAAGCTGAAGAACAATCTCGCTTTGGAGTAGCTATTTCTACCTTGTTTGACTTCTTTGGTTATCGCTGAATGGCTCTTGTTTTAAATACCTGAAAAGTTTATTACCAATCAAGGCTTATCATTTCTAAACAAATGTGCTCAGTTTCGATAAAATAATGTAGACACGTTGCCTTAAAAAATGTCCAACGAAAGTAGGAGAAGGATTTCAGTGCATTGTAAAACATTTCAACCAGATGTTTTTTGATGTGAAGTCGTAGAGATGAGAAGAGATTGATTGTTGAGTTCTATGGGCCGCCATCTTGGTTCTTAAACGTGAGCGAAAACTACAGAGTGCAAAATTCTCGTAGGTAGGGGTGCGCTATTAATAACCTGCACCCCCACTCTCGGTAATTTTGCACTCTCCCCAGTTTTATCTCGCGTTTAAGGTGGTGGCACGGAAAAATCAAGGACCGTGGACAGTCAGATCCCGATCCTTTTTTCGTGTTTATATTTGAAGGGTCAATTGGAATACTACGCTAAGTGTGATAAATTGGAAAAAAATAAACATTGCTCCCAATTAGCTGGGTTTTTTTTTTGTCATACGGTCTTGTTTTCTTGGGTAAATTTTCTGTCGGCTAATAAAACTTGAACAAACATGCAGCACTTTGTCTTTCTGTACTTGATTGCTCTTGGGATAACTGTTTTCACTGCTTTTTAACCACTCAAGTTGTTGGTTTCACTTGATAACAGTGTGAGTTGTTGCTTTCACTGCTTTTAATGTTCGTTTCACTTGAAAATGTGCAAGTTGGTCAGGGTTTGGGTTTGGAAAAGCACAAGTTCAGATGGCCAAGTTTGGGCCTGTGCCGCTAAATCCCGCTCAAGAAAAAGAATCCCGAACCGAAGTTCATTCCCTTAAAACCGCTTCATTTTATCGCCAATAGTCAGCCACTTAGTTTCACACCATCTCCTTTGCAGACCTCCTAGGAAGCGCTCCCGATTCTCCGCTGTTGGCTCATAGCCTTTGCCTGCCTTGCAAGAACTCACTTCAAGCTGCCAAAAGCTGTATTTCAATTGTGCGAACACACATAGCAGGCCTCTCTGCCACTGTCGCAAAGCATGTTGGGAAATTCTATGGCAAATCCGAAATGCAGTTCTCGCCCCAAACATTATAGCAAAATATTAGTCTGGAAGCACTTCGGATATCGGGCATTTCGACCACGGCACGGGATGGCAAATGGGCCACAACTTACAACGCTGTCCCTTTTTGATCCGAAATGATTGCAGACTTTCCTGCCGGCTCGTACTTGTCCACGAAGGTCCATTTTTCACCACGAGCGCTAAATGGCACTTTAGACACAAGGTACGACAAGAAACACGACTCGTTTCTTTGAGAAGTGCTAGAGACTTAAGGATTTCTGGACTTCATGATGCCCTTCCATCACCGAGCGGGCCTTAAACATGTCTTAAACCAGTGCTCAACCACTGAGCTTTTCGCTGTTCAGCCAAGTTGTCGCAAGTGGCGATTGCCATCGATAAGCCCGCCTTAAGTAATGTTATGTTCGTTCAGGTCGTTAGCGTGGGTCAGGCGTATTGCAGTCACATATTCTCACGGCCAATCTGCTTTTAATAATGGAATTGTTAAACTTCTAGCTGCAGTTTTGGAAAGAACTACAGTCGGATTGTACAGTCAAAGCACTAGAGGGCCAGAACTCTGCTGTTTCAGGTAGTTTATTTTAGTTAGTTTTTTATTTACATGCGTTATTTCTCAGGTCACATGCCTAAAATGAGGCAAACCGGAGCGAGAAAAACAACAAAACATAAAATTTGACATAGAATGGTTAGACTCCGACCCTTGTTTTGGAATTTTCCACTTAGCATAGTATTCCAATTGGCCCTTCATTTGTGTTCTTGCTTGGAAAATGTAAATGTAAGAAATAAAAATTCTTAACATTTATACTGTGGCTTGCATGACTCGCTGGCTCACAGAATTATAACACTCCATCGTCCATCTGTAAAAAGTGATATTTTTTCCTTTGGTGTAATAGCAAGAAAGCTTTCACATGTTGTTGAAAGAGATCTTGATGATACACTGTATATACTCGTGTTGCCTTGCAAATGTCAGGGAGAGATACCACTCTTCAATGGTTAAAGAATTGATTTGCACACATGTTGCCTAAGTAAAGTTTGCGTTGCTTAAAATTCAATGTAAATCTTTAAATGTGTGTTGGTATAGGGATGTCCATTCCATCAAAAATAAATGTAAGTCAACTGAATATTCATGTGAAATAACAACATCGTCATGGTAAATATTTATTCCTGACAGCCGTAACTGTTATACTATTTGGCTTGTTAACAGCATATTTTGTTAATAACAGATCTAATAAAATTTATACAAATTTGACTACTTGTACCTTAAGAAACGTGGGGAAAAAAGTCAGATGCCCACATTTGCTAAGACGCCCTGGCCCTGTCCTTTTGTGATGCCCGACTTTCCTCCTTACATAAAGAGTGAACTGGAAAAGAAATGTTACACTTCAGGGAAAATTAGGATACAGGTCCTACGTATACTGTATGATCACATTTTACAATTTGTAGAGTAAGTGTTTCATTTTCAAGTGATGTTAAAATTAGCAGACCATTGTGTATGTTGTCAGTGAGTCAACATCTTAATGAACGAGACATTTTTTAATACCGTAGAGTTCAGGCCAAGGGGCCGCAACCTTCGGATAGCTGTTAACTTCGGGAACCTAAAATATGTGAGTAAATTGAAGAAAATCAAAGGCTCCTAAGAGCCAACCCGTGAATAAGAAATGCTAACACAATGCAATATTTCGGTAAGCTTATGTTTTCACACTGACATGGGTCGATATGTTTTTTAAAAACTTAACCGTAAGGATTTATGACAAACGCAAAAAAGGAAATCACTTTCATAATGTCCAGTTTGAGGGAAGAAAAAAGATTCACGGGTGAAATGGAAATCACTTTCATAATGTTCAGTTTGAGGAAGGAAAAAAAGAAGAGTCACAGGCGTGAATTGAACCTGGGCTTCCCGAGTGCAAATCCGATGCCTTAGCCCAAGAGGCCATCGAGGAACACATGCTCAGTTAAGATGAAATATTGTTATTTAAAGCTAGATACGCATCAAAACGCATGTCTTGATTATTTATGTCACATTAAAGACTTCAAATGGGAAATATCTTTAAGCTTATTGTTGTTTATATTCATTTACAACAAATTAGTTATTGTTATCGCTGGTTTCACGCTGTTCTTGTTACCAAATGCATTTGCAACAAAGCATTACATCACTAAGTTTACAGCTGTGGGACGTACAAGATACAAACAGGGAAAAGCAACAGTTTTAAAGTAATCCTGCTCTCTGCTTTCTGTATGCAACTCCCCTGCTGCAAGAAGTCATCTTCTGGTGAACAAAATATAGCATTCAGCAGCAACAATATGCTATTTTTTTTTAAGTCAGTGCCCTACGTAGGATGTGGAAACAGCTAATCAGTAGTATATCCTGGTTTGGGATCACTTTAATTAAAGGGAACCTTCACTGTTATAACAACTTCACGTCAAATAGTTGCAAATAAAGTTTAAATTTCAATTTTATTAAGTAACAATCCGTGTAAGAAGTAGGCAACCCAAATCCACAGAATGCAGAAAGGTGTGAATTGTGCTATTATTGAAACTGTCCACCTCATTGGCTAAAACATGAAAATCTACCATAACTTCATCAGGCCGCGCATTTATTTATCTCTAGTTTACTAATTGATTCCCTTTTAGTGAAAACTATTGTGGTTTTTAATGCAACAAAAATTCTATGTGGGGAACATGGAAAATTAGAAGTCTTTCTTGGCCATTGTTTTGGAGTCTCACGATTGGATGAAATCTTGTAACACAAAAGAAACATCGCTTTAAAATAAAGTTTCAGTAAATTTTATTACAAAACCATGTTGTCCATAGGTTGACGTATTCTCAGTACGAAAATCTAAACCTTCTTATGTGGGGAAAGCAAAATGCATCGGAACAATAGAGAATTGCCTACTTCTTACACGGATTGTTACTTAAGTTTTGTTTCCCATCGCCCCATCTGTTGTGATGGTGAATCGGTCGGTAAGGCCAAAAAAATGAATGAACACTTGAAGGGGTCTGGGTTCCAGAGAAGGCTGGGCTACTAAGTAAGAAAGCCTGGTTACATAGTCGACTCGAAAAACGTGGTATTTCGTTCGTTATTCCTTATCTACAATGGCAGACAGTAATTCATGTGCACTTGTGGTAAGGTTATGAAAAGAAAATAGAGTTGTGGCCTTACTTTGGCTAAAGTTCGTTGACAAGAACTTGTCATTTCAAGAAGTATTTACCGATGTGTATAATGGAGATTTAGATGTATGTGTCAAATGCAGAGTGGGATTTAAGAAGCCAGGAGATGAAGAACCGAAAGATTTTGTTTCAGTCGATCTCGCTGAGAATGTTGGAACAATCGTTAATGTCATTGGTGCGAACTTTGTACATTTAGATGTTCTAGTCAAAGAACCACAGGCTTTACTTTTGCATATTATGTTCTGTATGAGTCATTGTTTTTTTTTTTTTTTTTTTTTTTTTTATTTTTACAAAGACGATTACATACAAGAGAGGATTACATACAAAATTAAATCCTTACGTCCTTCACATTAACATGACATGTAAACAGTACTGAAAATAAAAGAAAGTGACAATGTAGACTATTATCTAAATGAAATCTTGCCATTTTGTACAACAGCGATGGAAGTTATTAGCACGAACAGCAATGTATTTTTCTAATTTAATTTTGTTCCTAACCACAATGAGAAAATCCGCAAAAAGATATTTACTATTGTTGGTGGCGCAGTTAAATAAAAACTGCTTAGCGATAAGAATTAGATGATTGAGAGTCTCCGACATGTTGTCCAAGACACCATAGATTATTTCTGTTTTTTTAAGCTCGACATGTTTTTTGCACATGGAGTTATACCAATAAGTAAATTCCTGCCAAAAGGCTCTAGCCAAGGGGCAGTCAACAAAAAGGTGAAGGATAGTTTGCTTTATTGTTTGACAAAAGGGACAAGATGGAGAATTGACCTTTTTCATTTTGTAGAGAAGACTATTAGTAGGTAGTATATTATGTATTAATTTGTATTGAAACATGGAGAGCTTCACTTCTTTAGTAACGTAAAACGGGAGTGAGTATACTTTTTGTCGTTCTGTTTTATTAAAACCTAAATCAGATAATCTTTTTTCAGCTGTTGGCGGAGGAAGCTTTTGATTGTTGGTTAGCATCTTATATATGGTTTTGCATGTCAAGGTTTCAATATCAATTGCAGGAGTTGAAGATGACTCATTAGGTCTTATTTTAAGCAAATCTTTCCACTTACGAGGAATTGCAGATAAAAGACCATAATATTGTAAAAAGTTGCACTCAACATGGAATTTCTGTTGAAAATGGGGGAAGGAGAGAAAGCAATTCTTATGCTTATCTATGAGGTCAGATAACTTCCAGATGCCTTTTTGATGCCAATTTCTAAAGTACACAGAGGATTGATCTATTTTAATATTCTTGTTATACCATATAATTTGATTTAAGACGTCATCTTTCGTTTCAGGATTTTTGCTAGTTAGCTCTTGCCAGTAAATGATCACATCCTTATAAAACTTTGGTATCGAATTTTCTAATTTTACGCAATTAATATCATAATTGGGGTAATAAATACGCGTTCCCCCTACACTAGCAAGTAGGGATGTTGGAATAGCTTTCCACTGGGCATTATCATCTGAATATAGTCGTTTTATCCAGCATAACTTTAACGCTTTATCGAACACAGAGAAGTCTATCATGTTAAGTCCTCCTTCTTCTTTGCTTTTTATAATTGTCGTTTTTTTTATTTTAGGTGGTTTGTATCTCCATATGAAACTAAAAATTATCTTATTTACTTCTTCCGTGAAGGAAAGAGGCGTCTCGATTACGCTACAGATAAAAGTTAGTTTTGATAGCGCAAGTGTTTTGACTATATTTATTTTTCCAAACGTGGAAATGTCTCTTGCCGACCAAATATTTAGCACTTTCTTTAGAGGGCCAAGTTTGTCATAAAAATTTTTTTTAATTGCGAGATCTTCGTTATATGAGAAAAATACTCCTAAAGCATATATCGGTTCTTCACTGACCTGAAGATCTAAGATCTTGTCTTTGCGTCGACGTGATGATCCTAAATATAAGAGCTCTGATTTCGATTGGTTTATCCGAAGGCCAGATGCTTTTTCAAATATATCGAGTAGGTTAAAAAGATTATATATCGACTTATCGTCTTTTACAAAAACAGTGGTGTCATCCGCATACTGGGAAAGTTTTATCGTTTTCTCCGGTTCAATGTCAATACCTTTTATTTCTGACGATTGTCTAATTGAATTTCCAAGAATTTCTATGCCTATGATAAAGAGAAGGCCAGATAAAGGGCATCCTTGCCTTACACCTCTAAAAAGCGGAAACTGTTCACTTGCAAAGCCATTATTGAGCACACAACTTGAGATGTCATTGTAGAATACTCTTATCCAATGACGAAGCTGCGGACCAAATTTAAAGACCTCTAAGCATTTTTGCAAGTACGTCCATTCTATGGAATCGAAAGCTTTTTCGAAATCTAGGAAAACAGCTGAGCCCGGAATGTTTTTTAGTTTTGTGAAAGACATTGTATCAGAAATTGTTCTTATACACTCTCCGATATATCTTCCTTTGACATAACCTGCTTGACACGGGTGAATAATTTTTGGCAATATTTTTTCTAGACGCATTGCAATGGCTTTTGTGGCAATTTTATAATCAGTGTTTAGCAATGTTATTGGTCTCCAGTTTTTCAAAAAATTTAAGTTTTTGTCTTTCTTGGGAATAAGAGAAATAATTCCGAGCTTTTGAGAGATTGATAAACTTCCTTTTTGAAAAGCATAGTTAAAACTCTCGACTAAGTATTTTCCAAGCAAGTGCCAAAAATGTCGATAAAATTCAATAGTAAACCCGTCAGATCCCGGTGTTTTATCATTTTTAAAATTTTTAATCGCTTTCGCACATTCTTCTAACGTTAAAGATCCTTCGCATTGTTCTGATTCTTCCTTACTGAGCGTCTCAAGCCCTTCAGATTCAAAAAAGAAGGAAAACATCTCGTTGTTTGGATTGATATTTTTTGAGTTGTAAAGATTTTGATAAAAATTTGCTTCTTCTTCAAGGATTAATTTGGGATCGGACAATGTGGAACCATTTTCTTTTGTAAGTGAGACGATATGTTTTTTCTTATAATTCCTCTTTTCCAGATTATAAAAATATTTATTATTTTTTTCTCCAAATTCGTACCACCTGGCTTTACTACGTACCATTGCGCCTTGCGTTTTGTTTGAAATGATTTTTGATAGTTTAGCTTTGACGCGGTCTATTTCAGTTTTGGTGGTTTCACTAAATTTGGCTCTCAGTTGTTCTTGCAAGTAACCAAATTGTCGTAAAAGTTCTTTTTCTTCATCTCGTTTTTCTCTAGCTTTTCTTTTTGCAAAAATAATTGTTGTAGCTCTGATTTCCATTTTTATCATTTCCCAAAATAGTCCTTTGTCCTCAAGGTCTTGATATTTTGCTATAAATTGCGGGATACTTTTAGTTATGTGTTCTGTGTAATCTTTGTCAGTAAGTAGCGAGTTATTAAATTTCCAGAAGCCTGGTCCACGTTTTGTTTCTTTTTCTTCAGTAGTTAAAGATAGTTGGAGTGCTGAATGATCTGAAAATATATTTGAAACTATTTGGCAATCGGTAATCAGGTATTGTATATTTTTTGAAGGAAAGAAATAATCTAGTCGGCATTTAATTTTGCAGGATGCATTATGCCAGGTGAAGCCAGGAATGCTTCAAAGGTGTTTGTGAATTCATTTATTTCTTCAATAACGGTTCTTTTGAGTTCGAAAGAGCGGCCTCCGCATTTGTCTATATCATTAAGAGCGCAATTTAGATCTCCGCCAAGTAACACCTTTTCGTTTACAAATTGATTAATTACTGAAGTGGACAGATCCCTAAGGAACTGAATTTGTTGTTTTTGGTCATTTGGTGCATAGATGTTTAAGAAAATAAATTTTGTGTCATCAACGATTACTTCTGCTCAAATGTATCTACCATTTTTGTCACTTATTACATTTTGGATTTCTACGTTCGATCGGGGTTTAAAAAGTATCATCACACCTCGACTGTGAGTTGAACCGTGACTTGCAACAACTTTGCCACCCCATTCGGATTCCCATAGATTAATAGTTTCTGCTGAAGAGTATGTTTCTTGGAGATATATGATGTCAGAATTTCGTTGATGAAGCCATCGAAATATCTGTCTTCTTTTTGAGGTTTTGTTCAGGCCTCTTACATTTAGTGATAAAATTTTAAGACTCATCATGAAAAAAAATTATGTATTCTAAAATCTACTGCGAACAATTCGCGGATTCTGTCATTCTGGAGAGGAACAAAGGGAAAAAAGCAGAATGCTATTCGACACAAAATTAACGATATTACTAACATAAATTACGGGCAATAAACAAATGCTGACAGAAAGTCGCAAGAAAACAAATACAAAACGAAAACAAAGAAATGATGTACCTGTGATGTTTCTAAATTTCAGTCGGTAAACTTTCTTACTTGGCGAGATAACACTTTCGAACGTGAATGTTCTGGCCTTGACAAATTATTTTTTTAAGTTATGAGATTACCGCTCTCCATGAGTTTGCCGTAGAAAGAGAACTTCTTCGTCTCGGGCCCATGGTAGATTTCTCGGTCAATAATGAGTTTTTCTACATTGAAGAAAGCTGTTCTTTGATCTTGTTTTGCTTTCTTGAATACGGGTTGCAAAGCCTTTCTTACATCGTCCACTTCTTTCGGAAAATCGTCTGCCACTCCGAATTTAGCTCCTTTTTTTAGGTGTTTGATGTGAGACTTAATAAACTCTTTATCCTGATAAAACGACACCTTTGCAATAATGGGCCTTGGTTTTGCATCATTGTTGTTAGTTACTTTCGTAGGGATTCGATGTACTCTTTCAAAACTTATATCGTCAAGTTCTTCTTGAGAGATTTTCATTTCCTTTGCCAGGAAGTGCCGTAGAGTCTTTTCCGTATCTGTTGGTAATTCTTTGACGTTGTCTTTAATTCCAAAGAACTTGATGTTGCTACGTCGGTTGTAACACTCTTGTTTGATTACACGTTTTTCGAGATTGTCTACGGCATCTAATTTCTTGTTCGCTTCGTTTAACTTTGAAGTTGTCGATTTCACATTTTGTTGTAATTCTTTCAGTTCATTCTGTGTAAACTGCAGGCTTTCTTCTAAAGAAGTGATCCGTTTTTTCTGGCTCTCGAGTTCCGGCAACAGTGCGAGCACTTTATCTAGCTTTTCTTCGATTTGTTGTAGTTTGGAACTACACATTGTGCAGCCATTGTGTTCCGCGAGAAGTTCTTCGTCTGTTTGTGAGCCGCGTTGTCTCATTCTTTTCTTCCTTCGTCTTTCTGAAGGAGATGTCTTTGAATCGTCCTCGCTCATTTTTGCGGTTTAAAGAAGTGATTTGTCATGACCAGAAGCCGTGGAAACTTCAAAGCGACGGAGCTTTAAAAACTGCGCCCGCCATCATCGGTTTCTCGCCCCAGTCTCAGAGTCATTGTGTTTTTACACATAATATAGTCATAATTCAAGTGTTTATGAGGTGTACACGTAATTATAATAATTATACTTAATTTTGGATAAAAGTACAAATACTTGAAGGGTAATTTTACACTTGTCATTTCATGTAAGAAATAGCATTACGATTACCCTTAATTCGGGGTAAAAGTGCAACTACGTGACATGTAATTTTACACTTGTAATTTTGTGTAAAATTACACAGAAAAAAGGCTGCCAGGGGTGGCAAGGCCATTACACTATCATTTGCTATATTACCCTTTTTGTCCAATAAAATTACACTAATGCGAAGTGTAATTTTACACATGACGCAGTTGTGCCACACTTACTTTACATTGTTTTTTTTTTGTGTGTAAATTTACCATCCCTTCGCGTGTAAAATTACACTACTGGACAATGTGTAATATTACACACAAAAAAGGCTACCACTGGTGGCAAAGATTTTACACCATTTTTGGTGTAAACTTACTTTAATTATTAATGTGCTTTATACGTCGCACGATCGCGTTTAAAAAATAATCAGTCTTACACGACTATCGTGCAATGTGCAGAACGTATGCGCAATAACAATATGAGGCACCGTCCTTAAATATGACATTTCTCGAAATCTTAATTTCAGACTTTGATCAGTGAAATGGATTTATGGAGTCAGAGCAATCCTCTTTCACCAAAGTTACTGGAGACAAGGACAATGATGAGATTGGTGTTGCTATGAAATATTTTCATTGCAACTGCAGTGGGCCTAAGAGAAAAACTAAAGAAGGATCTCAGAGGGAAAAGATGCAAGGTACAACGATTTTGTCAAATAAATTATTAAAGTCCATACAATAATTAAAAAGTGGAGGACCTGATTTGATAAACCAAGTGTATTTCTTTACAATGTCGCATCTGTCCCTCAAAGAAAAAAAATCCATTTTATTTTGTATATTAAGTATTGCAGGCCCCTGTAAGATTGAGGCTAACTGCACAGCCTCGATGACAGTGTGTGCTATCCAAAGGTTCCATTTAGGCCGACATAGCACTTGCTCGCGAAGGCCACAACAAGGAGCTTCAGCACAAATGCGTGACAAAAAAAAGACATCAAGAAATCGTGGCTAAAATGAGATGAACTCAATGAAATCAGCAGACACCACGCAGCTCTTTACAGCCTCTAATTTCATTGGAACTGGATATCACGCAGCTCTATTGTTTTTAGGGCTAAGGTTCATTGTGCTGTTTGTTCTATTGTTTTCTTAGCAAATCAGAGAAGACCTTGCAAGAGCTGCGTACTGCCTGGAAATCAGAGTGTCACGAGCAACTTAAGCAGACACCAACTGGTAACCAGGAAAGATCCCACAAACATAGAATCTGCCTATGGCCTTAGTGATGTCCAACGACATGCCAATGACCAACAAAGAGTACTGGCATGGATTCAGGAGTGGAAACAGGCTGAAGAAAATCCAATCCTTTTTTACAAGCTACAAGGTCAGGAAGCAGAGGAAGGGTGGGATTTAGCCAAAGACGTCTCAATTGCCATGCAAACGCCTCTACAGAAGCAAATGTTCCAAAAATTTGCCCCGAAAGGTTCTGCTGTGATACCAGGTACAAACACATCTGACCTGTCTGACCTGATGGATGAGGGCAGTGACGAAGACATTCCAAGTGCCATGGGAACTCCCCCATCCCAGCAACCCAGACATGCTAAACCACCTCACCCGATGCACCCCAGTTCAGCACCGTCCTTTCGCTCGTTTGGTTCCCTTGACCATCAACCTCCGAGTAGTATCAGCCGCCTCCCCAAATGTGGGGAAAAATGCCTCCAGCATCATCAGTGTGGGGTTCACAGTCTATGAAGTACATGGGGCAGTACCACCAGCAACCATTCCAGCGTCCACATCAGCAGATGCCTCCTCCTCCTCTACAGCAGATAATGCCTCAGCAAACTCAGCAGCAGCTGCAACAGTGCACCGCCACCCCCACCCCAGTGTATGCAGCCTTGGGTTATGCTGCCCAGGTACTGAGGGACCAGCCCAGTCCAGGCACAGCCTCCTGAACATTTCCACTCTGTCCAACCTCTCATGATTTAGTCCCATCATTGGATCTCCTCCTGATCTCAGATATCAGGATAGGGAACTCAACACAGCATCACAACCAGGAAAGAAGTTTTGACTCTTAAGTGACTGTTGTTGGAGTGACTGTGTTTTTTTACTGTGATTACTACGTACCATTATTAATGATCAGTTGATCATATGAATCAACGTTTTTTAAACTTACTTCTGGTGTTTGTCCTACCTTTATAATACATCAAATGATATGTAATTTATAAGTACCCCTGACCCCTGCCTCTTAGAATAATAACACTTCACATTTTAAACTATACATTTGTTCTAAATCATCCTGTGTTGCCATGGAACTGCACCTGCACCTCAGTTGGCCCACAGTTTCAGGAGGTTCCTCTGCTTCTTTCCTTTCTTGGTGAAGGTGGTACTGCCAGCAACTGCATGTGTGTCTTGTAAGTTGCTGTCCTGTCTCCATTCTCCAGGCATGAAGTCACGGACCAGGTTTTCTGCACAGTCGAGCTGCTAGTTCTGGAGTCCAGGGTACCGTATCCTCATCAGATTGTGCAGGACAATGCAGGCTTTCACGATGACCTTGACAGTGGAGGGGTGATGCTGCATGGTAGTCAGCAGAACCTGGAAGTGGTTCACCAGGATGCCAAAGACATTTTCAACCACACTCCTGGCGTGGGAAAGCCTGTAGTTAAATATCCTCTCTTCGTTGTCCAGACCTCGGAGAGTGTATGGCTTCATCATGGTCTTTCGGAGGGCGAAGGCATCGTTGCCAGTGAAGTAGGGTACATCCTGGTAGTCATTGGGTAGAGGATCTGGGGCAGGGAATCTGATGGTTCCATCTTCTGTCAATTCCTTGATTTCAGAGTTATTGTAGATCTGTGCGTCTGATGCTGATCCTGTACTATCAAGGTCTGCCCAGATGAACTTGTAGTCCGCATCTACAAGGGCCATGAGTACAACAGAGTGGAATCCCTTGTAGTTGAGGTATTGGGAACCACTCTTTGCAGGCAATGTGCTTCCCATCTAGTGCTAGTTGCTGATGCAAAGTCAGTGCGAGCTTCAGGCCAGGCTCCAGGGGCTCCCTGTACCAGGTGTGTTGTTTGGTGATCCTGGGACCCACTCTGGCTAGCAGCTCATTGAACATCTTGGGGGGCATATGTGTGAAGTTCTTGAAGGATCTTTTGTCCTTGTTTCAGAGCTCCACCAGAAGCTGGTCTTAGAGGTCAAACTGCAGTCGCCTTCTGATCCATGGTCTAACCTAGAGTTCGCGTCTTTTTCTTCTTCTCCTCCTTCTTCTTATTCTGTTATCTTGGATGTAGGGAACTGCCAAATCGATCAGATCATACTGGTGTTGGAGAAGAGCTACCTCCATCCTCTCTTGTAAGAGGTCCACGAAGAACTGAAGATCTCAAAATGGGAGCCTTTATATTCACTTTCTCAAAATGCTGGCAATACGCTGGGGATATGCTGTCCATACGCCAATCGTATGCAGACTCGTACCCAGTCCCATCTCTTTATTTTCTAAGATCGCGATGCATCAAGGAAGGAACAAAATATTAATTCTTCTTACCGGTTCCCTGTATAAATGCATGCCAGAATGTGCGATTTTATAGTGCATGATTCAAATTAAATCGCTTTCACTTTGCATGACATTCACATCAAATTTGATCGAATTTGATGCAAACTAGTCTTGAGTTTGCCGTCGAAAATAATAGTTAAATTCACATGCCGGCGCCACCAGTCTGGCAGCATATTTTATGTGAAATCATACAATTTTCTCCGCAAGTAGATTTGTTTTGACGTGTTCTAAAATCCTTTTGAAACATGAGTGCTTGGAGATATGAAATTTATGTTCTCGTTTTCAATCTCGATATTAAGAAATTGAGTGGAACACTTCAAGTTAAATTTTATATCTCCGTGCACCCTAGTATTATTCTCTGTAATAAACTGATTCAATGTCTACCACATGCCCTAATACTCCACTTTTTTGTACGACTTCTTAACAGATGAGCGAAATGGTAAACGGCTGTCCAAGACAAATCAGGCAAACCAGCATTGCAACGGAACAGTGTGACCTTCCTGATGACCTTGCAATGATTGACGTAGATGCCTTTACGAAACTGACTGATGAAGATGCCACACCTTTGGGTGGCCCAGCAACCCCGGGAACTTCTTTACCTGTTTCAGCAACTTTAACAACTCCGTTAGCTGCTTCAGTAACTCCTGCCACTTCCTTTGCTGCTTCGGTAACTCCTGCCACTCCGTTAGCCACAGACCTTAGCATGTCCTCGTGGGTGAAGAAATCATCCACACCTGCGTGATTCCAAGCAAAGTGAAAGAAGTACAGAAGATTCTGAATTCGGAAAAACAAAGGCACCTTTGCGCCCTGAAACTTCCCCAATCCTTCTTTACCAGACAAGAACTGAGTAATAGTAACACAGATGGAACTAGACTGCGACCAGTCTCTCTTTTTTCGCAAAAGTCAGTGGGCACTAACGCAAAAAAAAGTAGCGTGAAGTGCGAGCCGCGAGTAGTGCGGGCACCAGCAGGTGAGAAAAAGAGAGACTGCCCTGGGTTCATACAGCAGTTCAGAAGCCCTTTGACAGCTCACCTTTTGACACACGTTGACACCTCCGCCCATTTTCTTAACATGATACTCCAGTGTCAAATTTTTCCCGGGAAAATCGATCAAAGCATTTTGGAAGATGTGATGAGCGCTTCTACGCCAAAGAAGCCTGTTTCGAACAGGGCGAAAAAAAAGAAAGTGATCAGCCATCAGCGTCTGATTTTTGTCGTTTATGCAAGTGTTCATTGAAGACAGTTTATGGAAATTTTCCATCGAAAAACACCGCAAGGCAACATTGCGAAGAACGGCAGCCTAAGACATCGTACATTAGCACGAAAATATTTTTGTCTCTTGCCGAAAGGGCGAAGAAAGGCCTTCCCTAAACTCCATTTTGGAACAACTTGGGTTTAAAGTAGTGCAAAGTGATTTGCTTTCCTCTCGTGTTTGCCGAAAATGTGCGATCAAAGTGAGAAACGCGGAGCCAGCTGTCTCATTCATTTGTCAAGAATTAAACCGAGCGCACACTTTATTCGGCGAACAACAACCGCAAGTAGAAGAAAAGCTGGACCAGGACAAAGAAAACCAAGAAAGATTCAAGCAAATGTCAAAATCCCCTCATGGCTCACAGAAACCCAAGGTGTTCAAAACCGCATTGGAAGACGAAGTAAAGAATGTTTGCGAGGATCTGGTGAATGAGAAAAACTTAAATGCCGAATTATCAACGTTGGAAAGCGAAGTTGTCCCAAAGAAAACATTGACCATTGCGAAGAACAAATGAAGGAAGACTACCGGTATGTTTTTAATTATCATCGGTCAAAACTCATCTTATGCCTGATATTAATGGATTTCAATGATGCAGTCAAGGAAGGTGATGGAGAGTGCCTCATGCGTCAAGATTGTCCTCCTGATTTACAAGGTGAATGGCTGCACCAAATACAGCTACACAGTACTTCTTTTACTTGTGAAAGTTACTGCGCTTCTGCCAAAATCCTTAGCCTTCCGATTGGTATGGAACCGTTTCTTCAACATCAAAGGCAAGCTAGGCCACAACATTTTCCTTGATCATCGTATGGCGATGTTTATCAATCTTCTGAAAACGTTCCTGAAAGGAATTGGGTCAAATCTAACAGAAGAGAGTGCACAGCGTGTGGCTAGATGTCTCAATGTTGTAGAGGCAATCATGGAATCCATAGATAAAGAATGCTGTCTACAACACACAGACAAGAACAGAGCAGGAAAGGCTCAAGAGGAGGCGGTCTCCCAAATTGTTGTTGACCTAATTGACACTACCGCTTTTGTTAAAGTTCCTGGTAGAAAAGGATATCCCAATTTTCAGAAGTTTAGCGGCAACCTTATAGAGAAGCTTGACTACCCTGACTTTTATTCTTGGATAAAGGATAAACTGTCTGTCTGGTCCAAAGTATACGAGGCATGAGCTTTATTAATTTCTATGAGAGGAATTAATTGCATTTTAATCAATAATTTGTTATTGAGCTTTCTGCACCAAGTCCATGATATTTGCTGTTGTATTACATTCAAGTATTTTAACACTGTGAATTTTATTTTTATAGATGTATAAATGGTTCAACTGCTCGGTCAAGGTTGAAAAAGGTAGCTGAAAAATAGGCCAAGTTCCAAATGTAACAATTTATTTTGGTCTCTTGTGATAGAAAAATAAGCAACATTAGCGAGAGCATGTTGTGATGTTCCAGAAAATATCCATACCCCTCCCATGGATGGTTTTTTGTTTTGAATCCCCCCTTTCCCCAAATCTCTCTGGAAATTATTCCTGTTTAGCTTTATACTTGCCTAAAAAATTTGGGCTTCCAATGACCATCCATGGGTGTGGTAAGAATATTTTCTGGATGCGTAGATTTATAACCAAATATGTACAAAATTTAAACTAAGTCGTCATTTTTAGGGACATAACTGGAATTTCAATATCATCATATTGAACAATATTTTTGTATCAATACAGATAAATTTACAAGGGACAAACTTTAGCTACATCCTTATGCTTCACAATATTGAAATAGGCCTTGTTAACAAGATAGTAACTTGCCATCATGGTGTTAATCATGTGGTGGTCAAAGTTATATAATTATTTGTGGAATGGTTGATATAAATGAAACTTTTGTTGTTTCTCTCAGACATTGCATGAAAAAGGTTAATATAGTATAATATGAAAACCACCATTGATGGCGATAATGATGGCCATTGTGCAGTTCCAGGAAACATCCATACCCACCCCAAGGGAAGTCATCACAAATCCGAGGGGTAGGGGGCATATCCAAAGCCAAAGTTAGGAAAGCATAAAACCAAACTGAGATTTTCAAAGGGGTGGGGAAGGGGGTATGTGTTTCAAAACCAAAATACCCGGGTACCTTCTGTGGGAGAAGTATGGATATTTTCTGGCACCACACTCAAGAACTGTCACTGTCAGATTCAGGGTCAAACTGTTCTGTAAATGAAAGCAAGTCAAAACTTGGTACAGGCAAATCAGAGTTGCTTTCATCTTCAAAGTATTTAACGATCTCTGAAAGCTCCTCGACTCACGGAATGTCTTCAAAAAGTTCATCCAGGACTTCCAAAATGGCAATACCATGAGCCACACTATACAGAGGAAAGTCATTCATAAGGTCTCTGAGTGTAAATAAGTACTTTCAATTGAGTACTAATGAATCAATTAGTGATTCTGAAAATCCATAAGTGCTTACAGAGTCAAAAACTGAACACTGTCCCTTGTCAAATTGACTTTTCAAATCCATAAGGGTATCTCGCAATACCTGTTTGGATTCAGAAGAGACGACAGTAGTTGAGGGGGTCTACCGGGGGAATAGTCAAATTTCCCTAACCACGCCCAATAGGGGATTTTGACTAGAAATTTTTTATATATTGGAGATTTTGACTAGAATTATTTTCACAAATTTTTATCACTTTTTTTTCAATTTTTTTGAATATTTTTTGGGAATTTTTTTTTCAAATTTTTTTTTTTGATTTTTTTTCAATTTTTGAGTAATATAGGTGATTTTGAGTATCGAATTTTTTCAAAAAATTTTTCGATTTTTTTTCAAATTTTTTGGGGAAGTGGTCTAAAGTCCCCTATCCTCCCCAGCACGGAAAGAAAAAAACCCACACAAGGATTCAAAGTTCACAAGTTTTAATGAAAACCACTTCATAACGAGAAGAATTACAAGGATTAACGTTTTCTTCTTCTTTTCTTGAGTAACTTGGGGTTCGGGCAAAACTTGTAAGTATTATTATTGACAAGAGTTTCAAGATGTTCTTACAAATCAGCGTAACGAGCAACGTGTTGTGAAACGCAGCCAACTCCTTGCCATTCTCTGGGAATAAAAGCATATTTTTCGTGGATCTGGATGTAATGGTGATCAAAGCGCTTTTGCGTTTTCTGAACTTTTATCATCGAGCGTTGAATAATTTTTTTTGCAGAAAATAATACAAGCAATCACTTGGTAATTAGACTGCATAAAAACCTTCACAATTCAAAGAGAGACGTTTTACGCGAAGACGTGCCGTATAAAATCAGGTTCTCTTTCTCTTTTGATTCCATCGCATGTTAGAGCGAAACTCAGCTTGACTCGCCTCTCAGGACATTTTGTGAATGAAAAAGATAGTTTGACTTCAATGCTCACAGAAAACTCGTTTGAAAGAAGAGAAAGTATTTTTAACAAAGCAAATTTTCGTCGCACGACGAATCGAGCAAAGACAAATAAACAAACTACCTGAAACTACGAACCTGCGAAAAAAATCCTTTTCCTTCGCCGAAAACCTTCCACGAAGAGAGTTGTCTGATTTTTTAGCGATGAACCATCTTTGTTTCACTCGAGTGCTGAATAATTCTTTTTGCAAAAAAAAAAAAATAATAATAATACAAGCAATCACATGGTAATTAGACCGCACAAAAACCTTCAGGGCAAAAAATTCAAAGAGAGACATTTTCCTCGAAGACGTGCCGTAAATCAGGTTCTCTTTCGATTCTATCGCATGTTAGAGCGAAAATCATCTGACTCGCCACTCAGGACAATCCGTTAATGAAAAAAAGAAAATAGTTTGACTTCAATGCTTGCAGAAAACTCGTTTGCCGGGAAAGAAGAGAAAGTATTTTTAACAAAGCAAATTTTCCTCGCACGACGAATCGAGCAAAGACAAACAAACAAACTACGAACCTGCGGAAGAATTTTGCAGTGAAAAAAAATCCCTTTCCTTCGCCGAAAAGGTTGTCCTTTTTCCAAAGCCACCTCTCTTAAACCTTCCACGAAGAGAGTTGTCGGACTTTTTAGCGATGAACCATCTTTGTTTTCACGCCGTGAAAAATTTTCTTGTTCTTCTCAGAACAGTGTTTTTCCTAGAAAAACCCGGCTTACGCCATCACTCGGTTCCAGACCACGCCGATAAAAGAGTTTGAATTAAATTTTCTCGTCCCAAGTACGTTTTTGCAATAATCTAGCATCTCATTTCTTCTTTCTTCTTCCGAGCAACTCGTCTGGCTTTGCGTTGTAAGTGAATGAGAGAAGAATGAAAAATAACAAAGCGCGGGATGTGACTTCTAGCGTGATGAAGGAAACTGTTTTGGAATGATGAGAGTATAAAAGGAAGTGTCGCTATAACATTTTTACGCATTGGTTTTTCAAAAACAAAAGTCAACATGACAATAAAAAACATCCCTGAAAGTGAAGTTAGTGAAGTGAAAGTCGACAAAGTGCAGAAGAAAGCAACCTGTAAGAGACGCGCAAACAAACGTGCGAATGGAATCAAACCACTTAAAACCAAGGAAGAAAACAAACTTAAAAGAAAATTCCCATTGATGAGGCCTCTCTGTCCTCTCAACGGCAACGTTTGGTTTTTGCGAATGGATGACGAGGTGAAACCGCTCAAAATCAAGAAAGCCAAGAAGCTGAATCATATACCATTGGGTCTTTTTACATCGTCAACAAGAAGAAAACTGAAGCCCAAGGCTGATCAGATGTCTCCCTCGAAATGGGTACCTCACTCTTACCCCTTGGTGATATCAGTATCATTTTCATCAAGTGGGGACGTATGAGGCGGCTTGGAGGATCAGTTGGATTTTTGTTATTCATACAAAACAAAAATGTACTTTTTTTCAATATTATTTGAGGAAAAAATCTGTTAATAAACCACTTTAAAAGACCTCATAGTTTACACTCATTTCAAGTCTACATTTTACTTCCCTTTCCAACAACCCATCGCCTAGAGTAGTAATGTCACATCACATTAGTCACTGATTGAGTTACTCTTATTATGAGCATGAGACACTCGCTCAAACTGAGTTACTCGTACATATAAATAGATGTCAAACCGGGCGTGCTCATTTTGAGTAAGACGAACGTCAAATTCACATTACTCGGCGTATGGTACATCTTTGCCAGTATTGTCAAAAACCGTTTAGAGAAAGAACAAGAGAAGGGCACTGATAACAATGGCTACTGCCTTTCCCGAACTCGTTTCTGATGCAGAGGAAGAATATGAAAAAGGAGACGAGGAAGAAAGCATGGACACTGATTCAGAAGACGAAGAAAGTGATTCGGAGTCTGACAACAATGATCCATGGGAAAAATTGCGTGAAGAAGTAACAGATGCTTTAAGTTCAAGGTATGACAGACAAGTGGAACGGTTCCTGGAAAAGGGTGCATCTGAAGAGGTTGCTGAGGACAAAGCTTTCAATGCTCTATTACCAGTTTACAGAAGAAGGTTACGAAGGGTGTACTTGCGCTATCTGAAGTGGATTAATCATCTCATGTCTGACCCTATTCACCTAGAAGTCATGGAAACTGTACAACGCTTCGTGGATCAAGAATTTATGGATTATAACGAGGCCCTAGATGCAGCTGTGGACAAACGGAAATTTTTGTTAAACAGAGTCTTTAAAGCAGAGCGACTCCCTAACGAAGAAACCGACGAAGAAGAAGGCGTCTAGTAAGTGGACAACAAGACTTAAGAGACGAAGAAAGTTTGTCAAAAAATTGTTATGAACGTGAATAAAGGCATTTAAAAATGACACACACAATGGGTTGCAAGGAATCACTTTTTATTCAATATTAGTTTTTATCAACAATGGATAATTTTGTAGAATATCCAATAAAAGTTTTTTACGTGATATTGGACGGAAGTATTTGTCTGTCATGACGACAAGGCGTCTAGCCCGGCTTGTAAGAAGGGAATGAGTTTTTCTCCTCCTATTCTTCTCAAGAGCCTCCTTCTTTCGTGCAAAGGCGTCGTCAGTGCACTGATGCGTCGAATCGTTTTCCTGTTACCCAGGAGAGGGATTTTGACGTAAGTGGGTACTTGGATGACGTTGTCGTAGAGATTACGCATTAGATCGGTCAGTGCTCGCAATTGTTCGTTGCTGGCTCTTTTTATGTTATCAGAAAACGTCTGATGATCCGTCAACCCCGACAACCACTCGGTTTGTTCTTGCATGCGCCATCCCCTCGATCTTTTGCCGGCACCTTGTTGTTCTTGCTTCTTTTTCTTTTTCGAGAGTTGACTTGCAAGCACACCACCCAAAGAGGCCGCAAGAATCGCTCCCCCTGCCGCTGCATTGACTGTCTTGGTTCCTTTTCTCAATGCAATACTGGATTTCACTGCTCGGTTGGGTCTCCCATAACGATCGTTATTGTTCTTCTTTCTAGGGGCATCGAATTCCGAGTTCAGTCGTCGAGCCGCAACAGAATTGGTAGGAAAAGAACGCCAAGCACCTGTCGCAGGTGGAAACTTATCCAAAGATGTCTCCATATTTAATTCTTTACCATTCGTTATAGATTCTTGTAAAGGTACGCATTCTCCAATCTTATTCCATGTTAACCATTTAGCACGTTCTTTTGCATTCATATGGTGAACTTGATCGAGATGGTTTGCCAGTCTTGCAAGATTAGTGTTGTTACATCCGAAGACAGGGCAGTTTCTCCGTGTTCGACCCATGCTTAGCTGTGTATTCGACAAATCCCTAACTGCATTTGGTAGTTTCCTGGTTCGTCAGTCAGTTTTATTTGATCCGATAAGGCCCGGGGGCCCGTTTGATTAGGAATATGCCCAAGCTTGTTATGCTTTGCCATTGTTCGTGGCCCGATTAGGTCCTAAGTGGCCCGGTGGCCCGGTGGCCCGATACGTGGCCCGGTGGCCCGATAAGTGGCCCGGTGGCCCGATACGTGGCCCGATGGCCCGATACGTGGCCCGGTGGCCCGATACGTGGCCCGGTGGCCCGATACGTGGCCCGGTGGCCCGATACGTGGCCCGATAAGTGGCCCGATACGTGGCCCGGTGGCCCGATACGTGGCCCGGTGGCCCGATAAGTGGCCCGGTGGCCCGATACGTGGCCCGATGGCCCGATACGTGGCCCGGTGGCCCGATACGTGGCGCGATGGACCGATTGGGATGATTAAGGTTGTAAACGACAACGAAGCCCTGTGTTTTATTGCTCATTGTTTTTTACATTTAAACATTGTAACACAAAGGAAAGAGCCATAAAAAAATTGTTTTTAAAATGTCTTTTTTAAACACTAAACATGAGCTGATCAACGAGACTCGGGCCCAGCCTTACCCCCGAATACCTAAACCACCCTATGATGCCCCTGATACCAAAACCACCCAAATACCACCTAATTCCCCCAATACCTAAACCACCCTAATACCCGTAATACCTAAACCACCCTAAAAACCCCTAATACCCCTAAATCCACACTAATACCTCTAAAACCCCTAAAACCACAATCTCCTAAAACCTAAACCACCCTAATACTAAGAGATCACACAGTGTTTTTAAAATCAAACTAATTTTTAATTGACTGTTAAAACATACATCCTTTTATAGCAAAAAAAGCAAAAAGTGACTGTCAATCAATGTCTCAAAACAGTGAACCGCGTATGGGTTCAGCAAGCGGCACACCTCCAAAACTGGTATTTGGACTTGTGCTGATATTTGGATACATTGCAAAGTTACTGTAAGACAGGTTACTTCTTTTCGCTTCGGGGTTGGTGTTGACCTGAGGAAATACCTCTCTCAATCTTTTCACCGCTTCTTCTTCTTCTTATTCTTGCTTTCTTTCAGCTGTTTGTCTCCACAACAAACCAGCCAGCTCTGGAGGCCATTGAATGGTATTCTTTCCATCATCTACCACTGCTATTTTGTCAGGATAGTTTCCATCATCGTAGAAGTAAGGACCCTCGACGTACCACTTTCTCGGAGCAAGGAACTGCAGGTTTTTCTTTAACTGATCAAGCACCGGTGGAGACAGCATCTGTAGGTATCCAGGATCCGTGAGAACCTCTTCAAACATCTGCTTTGACCTTCCAGTTAACTCCTGTCTGAGAGCTTCTTGGTTTGTCCCTTGAATGCTACAGGGGGTTTCAACATCTTTTGTCTGGGTTTCAGCATCTTTCGTCAAGGTTAGAATGTTCTGATTGAAATGATGGTCTTGGTTCTGCGTGCTCAAGGGAAGATCGCCCCACTGGAAGTAATTGCATTCCCTCCATCGGCATGAAAGATACAGCCGACCCCTATTCTTCTCCGATCTGCTGCGCTTTAAGGACAAGAGTTTTTGGCACTTGCAGCGCAAAGGTTGCCTCCTCCAAGCCTCTTTAATGGAATCACTTAGTAGAGTGATCGCGGTGTACATGTAACCATCTTCCTCTCCTTTGGCAGTAAACAGGCAACAGCTGTTGGTGGGACACTCAAAGTAAGCAAATTCTTTGGTCTTACTGAGTTTTTCCACGATCTCAACAAAATGAATGGGGCACTGAGGTATGATTTTCGGTGGCTGCATACCCAAGTTGGTCAATCCAATCTGGAATGGGATGTTCGTCAATGGAATGGCACTGGGTGGTGTTTGCACAACATCGGTGAATCCGGGCTGGAATGGAATGGTACTGACTGGTGTTTGAACAACATTGGTAGTGGTGGTGTTCATCGTGGGAGCTTCAACCATTTGAGAGATATAAACAGATGGAATTTCCTGCACTGATTCTTCAACAATCAAGGGTTCATTGACTTCAGTCCGAGCATCGGCTATAAAAGGAGCCATCTGATGAATTGATCCAGCTGTTCCTGAGTCTTCAATAGTGATCACATCGCTGACAAGATTCACGTCAACCAAATTGGGTTTTTCTTCCTTCTTCTTCTTTTTCCCTGCATACACTTTAGCGGGTTTCGTTGGTTTCCTTTTCGGTGCAGTAAAATCAGTCATACTAATCTCTTTTGGCATTTTCTCTCTTTCAGCTCTTCGAAGGATGCAAAATCTGAACATGGACATCTGCTTTTATAATGAAAAGATGGCGTCAGCATGACGTCAGCATAGCGTCAGCGTTCCCCCAAATGTTTGTCTTACGTCAGCGCGTCCCCAAAAAGAAATCCGCGTGAGGACTGGAAAGGAACGATAAAGGCACGATAGGGAACGATAGCGCGCGATAGCTGACGCCACCTCATCCTCTATAAAAGAAACCCTCCCACCGTCATTCTCATTCACTTACAACTATGCTCGGAAGAAGAAAGGAGAAATGATTATTGTAATGATTATTGCAAAAACGTGGGACGAGAAAATTTATTTCAAATTTTTTTATCGGCGTGGTCTGGAACCGAGTGATGGCGTAAGCCGGGTTTTTCTAGGAAAAACACTGTTCTGAGAAGAACAAGAAAATTTTTCACGGCGTGAAAACAAAGATGGTTCATCGCTAAAAAGTCCGACAACTCTCTTCGTGGAAGGTTTAAGAGAGGTGGCTTTGGAAAAAGGACAACCTTTTCGGCGAAGGAAAGGGATTTTTTTTCACTGCAAAATTCTTCCGCAGGTTCGTAGTTTGTTTGTTTGTCTTTGCTCGATTCGTCGTGCGAGGAAAATTTGCTTTGTTAAAAATACTTTCTCTTCTTTCCCGGCAAACGAGTTTTCTGCAAGCATTGAAGTCAAACTATTTTCTTTTTTTCATTAACGGATTGTCCTGAGTGGCGAGTCAGATGATTTTCGCTCTAACATGCGATAGAATCGAAAGAGAACCTGATTTACGGCACGTCTTCGAGGAAAATGTCTCTCTTTGAATTTTTTGCACTGAAGGTTTTTGTGCGGTCTAATTACCATGTGATTGCTTGTATTATTATTTTTTTTTTTTTTGCAAAAAGAATTATTCAGCACTCGAGTGAAACAAAGATGGTTCATCGCTAAAAAATCAGACAACTCTCTTCGTGGAAGGTTTTCGGCGAAGGAAAAGGATTTTTTTCGCAGGTTCGTAGTTTCAGGTAGTTTGTTTATTTGTCTTTGCTCGATTCGTCGTGCGACGAAAATTTGCTTTGTTAAAAATACTTTCTCTTCTTTCAAACGAGTTTTCTGTGAGCATTGAAGTCAAACTATCTTTTTCATTCACAAAATGTCCTGAGAGGCGAGTCAAGCTGAGTTTCGCTCTAACATGCGATGGAATCAAAAGAGAAAGAGAACCTGATTTTATACGGCACGTCTTCGCGTAAAACGTCTCTCTTTGAATTGTGAAGGTTTTTATGCAGTCTGATTACCAAGTGATTGCTTGTATTATTTTCTGCAAAAAAAATTATTCAACGCTCGATGATAAAAGTTCAGAAAACGCAAAAGCGCTTTGATCACCATTACATCCAGATCCACGAAAAATATGCTTTTATTCCCAGAGAATGGCAAGGAGTTGGCTGCGTTTCACAACACGTTGCTCGTTACGCTGATTTGTAAGAACATCTTGAAACTCTTGTCAATAATAATACTTACAAGTTTTGCCCGAACCCCAAGTTACTCAAGAAAAGAAGAAGAAAACGTTAATCCTTGTAATTCTTCTCGTTATGAAGTGGTTTTCATTAAAACTTGTGAACTTTGAATCCTTGTGTGGGTTTTTTTCTTTCCGTGCTGGGGAGGATAGGGGACTTTAGACCACTTCCCCAAAAAATTTGAAAAAAAATCGAAAAATTTTTTGAAAAAATTCGATACTCAAAATCACCTATATTACTCAAAAATTGAAAAAAAATCAAAAAAAAATTTGAAAAAAAAATTCCCAAAAAATATTCAAAAAAATTGAAAAAAAAGTGATAAAAATTTGTGAAAATAATTCTAGTCAAAATCTCCAATATATAAAAAATTTCTAGTCAAAATCCCCTATTGGGCGTGGTTAGGGAAATTTGACTATTCCCCCGGTAGACCCCCTCAACTACTACGACCCTTTCCAGAGAATGCTGCTTGTCAACAACAATTCCACAGGGTTTGCTGAAAGGTAGTTCACAGTTACAGTCGGGCAAGCCACAAGAACAATTGGCAGCACAGTTGGAACAGCAATCGTGTAGTGGTGCAAGTGGCTTTGTAGCACTGTGAAATGCATACAACTTCATTCGCAAGCAATCATTTGCTTTCACAAACTCCTTTACACGAGTTTCACATTGTGCCAGTTGTTGACCATGGTAAATTGTAATGTCATGAGCTTTGGCACCATTTCTACCAGCCCTTCCTGCTTCCTGTATGTGGTCCACTAATGCTCTGGGTGGTCCCGCATGCACCACATAAACAATATCTGAAAAGTTGACCCCCATACTCAAGGCTGATGTAGCTACGACAACACGCATATTCCCATTATTGCACTTGAATGCATCTACTACTCTGTCTTTATATTTCTGATATTTCTGCAGCGTGTGCTAGTGATAAATTCCAATGAGCCAGTTCGCAGGCAATTCAGGCTGTTCAGATGGATATAGCTTAGAACCCAATTTCTCAAACAAAAAACTCACCATTAGAGCAACATCCTTCAGTGAATTGCAAAAAATAATTGTTTTGGGAGTCAGGAGACCATTCTCAATGACCATGTCAACTATCCACTGAAAGTGATTCATGTAATTCAGAAGGGTTGACTGTATTACTGAATGCCTGATGTTGAACATCTCTGATGAAACAACAATTGACAAACAGTTCTTTCGCAAAGCCAGATTCTGCTTGATAATTTTTTCCATTTTTGAATCAGCAGTACCAGTCAAAGATAAAATTGGTATACCTGGAATAAAAAAAAAAGTTTCAAACTTGTAATTCATTTGAGGGTGGCAGTGAAAAAAAACAAAATATATTGCAAGTCATTGTTTCAATCACCAAACTTTAACTGCATGATTACTTCATTCTAAGAGAAGTAAAGTAATAGCTCAATTTCGAACATTTTTTTCGTAACAAAAATATAACAAAGATATAACAAAGATATATTTTTGTTATGATTTAGGTTCATGTTTACAGTTCATAATTCCAATGTAATGAATCACTTAACGGTCAAAAGACCATGTCACGGGTTATAATTTAACAAGGACTACAACATTACAACTTCTTGTTTACATTTTGTGTGACACACAGCAGAAAATTTTATTAAGGCTTATCGCTACAAAAAAATCTTAATTGTCAAAGAGCTCCTGAAGGGTTTCACAGATATAATTCCAGAATATACATACATTTAAGCAATAGACTGCACTTTCTCTGGGTTCGGCAGAATCAGCCCCCTCAACCGCGTGATGTTACAAGAACACGAGAAAACGAGCCATTGGCGATTGCTTTACAAGCTTTTCAATTGTTTTCTCAATTTCCCAAGCGTCCATAACAACAGTTGTATTACCTAAAAGAAAGTTTAAGAATAAGAAACGAACAATGTTATTAGACTAATTCTTACCAGGTAAAGACCGTGTGTGACTCATCCACGACAATCAACGACAGATTTTGTCGAAACGGACTGTCCTCCTTCTTCAAAACGTCGATAAACAAATCGTCTAGAACCTCTTCAGCAGATGCATAAAGTACTTTAACGTCGCCAGAAGCTACCGCTCGAAGCTTTTCTTTATCGAGTGACAACTGCGTGGCGTTAAATCCAAATTCATTGCTTCTGACTTGCTCCTCGGCGATACTTCAAAGTGGGACGGCAACAATCACGGCTGGATCAACAGCATCGACCACACTTTTTGCCACAGAATAGCTTTGGTAAATTAAGCTTTTAGTAGTTATTGGGGAGGGAGTCAAATACCGTTTTTTCAGATCCCTAAATAAACCGCCAAACGCCCGAGTTACCGGGCCCCCAGGCCTCATTGCATTCGACCTGGGGGCCCGGTAACTCGGGCGTTTGGCGGTTTATTTAGGGATCTGAAAAAACGGTATTTGACGTCCCTCCCCAATAACTACTCTATACCCCTCCCTCAAACCCCGGCAAGCTAGACATAACCAATTGAAAAAAAACCTTACACCCCATATAAACGTGACCATGTCCTTCGGCAACAAAGCAATGACTGCCGTTGAGTTTTTGAAAATGCGGGGAATTGAGGTGAAAGAAGGTGATGACTTGTATGCGAAGAACAAAGGAACGTTCGAATACAATCCTTGCAGACATTGCGGTTTAAACTTCACACAAGGCCATTCGCTTGTTGAGCATCAAAAATATGCTTGTAAGAAGCTGCGAACAGAACCACGACCGAAAGAGATTTGTCTCGGCTGCAATCGAAGATTGTCTAGACAAACGATTTCCATACACTTCAGAAAGGGTTGTCCGTCTTTGAAAGGACGTTTTCCCTCACGTTATGTTCATGACGGGTGTTCAAGATTTCTAATAGTTCATAGTGATGGATGCGAATGGCTTGTACCTGAGAAAGATCTTTATTATTATTTAGACACTTATGACATAGTTTCTGTTAGCAAGGTAGTTTAACACTTCTTGTATGAACTGGGGTCGGTGTTGACAGGCTCGGTTATCACCAATTGAAAAACACTTTCCCTTCGTATATCAATGATGACGACAACACAAGTGTTCTTGAACTTTCTCAAATCGAGGAACACTGGTCTAAAACAAAAGAGCGCCGACTGGGTGAGTTATCGACAAAATACTCTTGGGGCATCCGAAATTGCAGCCTTGATCGGAGTTTCGCCATTTGAAACACCAAAGAGCTTGCTTTTAAAAAAATTACAGCCATCAGACATGCACAGCAATACGGCCTGTACCTGGGGCAATCTGTTCGAACCGCTTGCCCGTAAATATTTTGAGCAGAAGCACTCTGCTAGAGTTTTTGGCTATTCTATATCCCTTAATCTGGCAACAGATCACCAATTGTTTCGAAAGATTATATGCAGTCCTGACGGCTATTATCTTGACAAAGATAATAATTTAATTCTTTTGGAGTTCAAATGTCCTTTCAAGCGGAAAATAGCTATGACTCGAGTGCCCAGTTATTATAAACCCCAGATACAAACTGGCCTTGTGTTTAGTGGGGAAATGGTCAACAAAGGCCTTTTTGTCGATTCTTACTTCAGAATGTGTTCTATAAACCAGATAGAGCCAAGTTCGAATCATAATAATCTTTTAAACGGCGGAAATATTTACCAGACAAAAGATCACCCAGCGCTTGCCTGGGGCATATGTTATCTGTTTTCAAAACAAAAGCTTACACGCAATCAAAGTAAACTTATTGATATTGGTTCTCTTAAACAAACTCAGACATTTGAGCAAATAATGGCTTCAATAGCCGAGAAAGACCTATGGTGTTCTTACGGCGCGGTCAGAATGTCGTTCAGCAAAGAATACATAGATGAAGAGTATTTGCGTTACTTCAGAATGAAAAAGGCTTTCCTTGCTCCAGATGAGGGGCCGAAGCCGGTTGCTTTCTTTTCATGGAAATTGTTGAAAGTCACAGAGCTTGAAATTGTCAAGCATGAGGGATTTTTGAACAGTATTCAACCGAAGGTCGAACGATTTCACGAGAACTTGGCAAGGCTTCGCAGAAAAATACATGAAAATTTATCAAATCAAAAACACCTTGAGAAAACCATACCTGGTGAAACTTTTGAAGACAATATCGGTGATGACAGTGCTATGTTAGAAGCCTTTCTTATTGAGAAAGCAGCAACTTTTACTCAAGATCTTTGAAAGCATTGTTCCATAAACGGCCGTTTTTAATTATCACATTGTTCGACATCTGTTGTCTCAGGCAATTTACAAGCGCTCGTTGTGGGTCTTCAAGCGGCGTTGTAATGTCCAGGATTTTGTAGATCACAAACGTATAAGAGATTCTCGGAAGCCGAGCTTGTATATGTTTGAAAATACGTTTCACCTCATTTATTTGGTCGATAGTCAATCCAATCCTTTTGTTAATCCGTGTTAAAGCGTACCCAAACGCATAACACCGTGCCGACTGCCTTTGTCTTGGTTTGTACAAAATGTTTTGATCCGTATATGTCGGAGCATAATCCTCTAGCACTTCCACACGACCGCATTTTTTGCAATAAAGTTCACAAGAATCGCTTGATTGTAAAAATGGGCCGTCGCAAGAATAACAAGCCCTCTTGTACAATCTTCGGGTCCAACGTTCACGCTGCAAGGCGTTATAATGTTCTTGTAGATATTGTTTCCCCATCTCTGCCAACCCCATATCTTCGTAGATATGACAAAGTTTTTCCGGTAGACCCAAGCGGTGTATTTCTTTCCTATAATCGCTGCCATATAGCGAGCGAAGGATGGCAAAATTGTGTTCTTTCTCAAGTACATTGAGCCGTGTGGTGAAGTCAGTCATGTGTTTATACATTACAAATTGTTTTTTCAATTAGGGGGTTCCCCGTGATTTCTGGTATCGTTGCGTAAAGGTCGTATTTATAAAATTACAGCTTTAGAAGCTTCTCGATCATACCGAAGCGCCCCACAAATACCGAAGTGCCCCACAAATACCGAAGCGCCCCAACTTTGTTGAAAAAAGTTTTTCTGGGGCGCTTCGGTATTTATTTTTGAAAAAAGTTTTTATGGGGCGCTTCGAAATGCATGGGGCGCTTCGGTATTTATGGGTTTCTGAGCGCTTAGGTGTGGCGGGTTTTTTCCCTCAAGATTTGTAGATTAAACCCCGAGCTTATTCTTTCAAATCTGACTTGGAAACTGCGGCAAGACGATTGAGTTTTTTTTGAAATTCTTCTTTGACTTCTTTGCGAAGCTCGCCTCTGAGTTTTTCAAGATCTGGAGTTTGAGTTTGAGTTTGTTTGTTTTGTGAGGGGTTTGCTTCACCAGAGCGTATTTCGTTCTTAAGTTCATAATAGCTCTCAACTTCACGGAGGATTATTTTGAATTCTGAATCGCTGATACGCTTGTCAGTTAGAGCTTTTGAAACCAGCTCAAAGACAGAGTTTCGTTTTGCAAGGGCGAGTGTGTATATTTTTTCGTGTTTAGTAATTTTTCTCTGAAGCCGTCTGTTAAGCATAGTGAGGCTGGCCGCTGAAAAACCTGTAATAGCTGCCACGCCGGCAATAACCGGGCTGGCGATGAGCCCAACTCCGCTCAGAGCTGTGGCGATTGTGGCTGTAGACAAGCCTGTAGAAATAAAACCAAAACTTACTGCTGTTCCGTGAACAATTGTATGTGTTCGCTTGTATTTCTTAGCAACTTGTCTGTAATGATTCGCCTCCGACTCAAGCTCCTTTTGCAAGTCAGAGATTTTTTTGAGTCTGAAGCCTTCACCGTTGGATAAGTCTGGGTAAAGCGATGGAGTTTCGCTGTATTCAGGAGCTGATGGCAACACGTTAGTCGAGCTCATCATCAGGGGGTATATATATAATATATTTTTTAATTGATCTCAAGTTCAAATTCAAGGGGCATGTTATTGAAGTCAAAAAGGGCATTGTGTTCATCCCTTACAGACAGTGTTATGCTGTTTACATAATCACCAGACGAGACGTCACGCAAGATGTTCTGCTGCGTTGATTCATAGAAAACTCTCTCATAGGCCTTCCCACGAAGAGCAAATTTAGCCAAAACTGTAGAAGGCTTACCATTGAGTAGGTTTTGTTCTTTATCGACCAGATCACAGTGGATAAAGTAAGTGCTTGGCGAGTTTAGGCGATTAACATAAAGAGCTTCAATTTCCGTTGCAGCCTTTCCATTAAGGCCTAGAAGCTCATTCAAGCTGTTTGTCAAAGAAAAGCTTTCGGTGCCATGGTTTTTTCTAATTATAAATGCATGTGAAGGCGTATTCTTTGATATTCTCAGGGGTTTTTTGTCTTGAAAGGAGTCAAGCAAAATAGTTTGTAGATTATCCAGGTTGTAGTGCCCTGGATCGATTGTTTTACCATGAAACATTTTTCCTTCAGCCTTGTAGTTAACACCCCCACTTTGTTTCAAATTATGCCACGAATTGAAAATTGAACAAGAGACTAGCCTTATGTAGCTCGGTTTCTGAAGCGGGTGGTCGAAGTAGATGGTGTGAGGGTTCGAAGGTGCGACGATTGTTAACACAACCATTGTGTATATAAATATATATATTTAAATTTAAAATATATATATTCAATCATGTTTGGCAGACGCCCTGGTGGTTTTAATCCTGGTTCAAATCTCGGTCTAGACATTGGCGGCCACGATTACGGACCTCCGCCCCCGTTTTTTCCTCGTCCCCAAAATCCCCTCTATCCCCAACAGAGCAGGTATATTAGCAAAAAACAGCCAACACCACCCACAGTAAATCCGCAACTTGCTTGGCTGAGTTCTCCGGAGGCTGAAAAACTCTCTACAGCCGCCAAGGCTAAGGCCATTTCAGACTTCAAAAGGCGTTTCCCGCACGCTAATATGTCAAGATTTACAACAGAAGTTTCTTTCGACGAAAAGCACAAAGCCTCAGCAGTAGTTCTTTTCTCAGAGGGGCATGGCTCCTGGGCTATGCCTTCATACATACCGCACAAGAATTGGACACAAGCCCTGAAAGACGCCCTTGGCTTAGAGTATATTGGCGGTTTCCCCTATCAGTTAACGTTAAACCGAAACACACAAAAACCAATCCCGGCTGTTGAATTCGCCACCTCAATCGATAAAGACATGATGATTGGCTCTGTCTTGAACGATGAAGCGCAAAAGATCTATGTCACGCCAACTGATTATTTCACAACGAAATACAGAAACATTTTCAGAGACACACAAATTTCGTTCACAACCGCGAAATATGGGAGAAAGTGGCTCGGCGGCCCGCATATGAGTTTCTGGCCACAGCAACTAAACTTTGCTCTGTGGTGTGCAACAACCGGCTGCGGGATCTCGCGTGACCTTCTGTTTGATAAGAACTCGACTCTCTCCCTAACCCCGCAGCTCCGGTCATTTTACAGGTTTCACGTTTATTTCACAACAAGGCGAATTCTTTACAAAATGGGTGGGGAACAGAGTGTGAGTGCTTTGCCAGACGACCCCACATTCAACCAGAAAGACAACAAGTTCAACATCGGCGCATACAAGAGGATTTGCCAAGAGTTCGGTGTCGACCCCAATGCTGACTTCCGTTTCACATACGGCAAAAATCACGGGCTTGGCAATGTGTACATTTGGGTTCCTGGTGAGGGCCCCTACTCTACTGATTATGACTATCCTGATTCCGATCTAGCTCTGTTTGATGACGAGCGCGTCACAGACAGAAAAGACCCAAACTATCGAGCAAACGGCATATACTTCGTTCGTAACGACCAGGGCGCTGTTAGTCAGTTCGAGCACTTTGTGCCGAATTATGAACAAGGGCTAACACAGCCAGGGCTCGCGCGTATGAATCAGTCAATCGAGGCCTTTGTGTACTGCATCCTGGGTGCACAAGCAAACACTCGCAGCAGCATCATTGGAAGAGGAGGCCGGGCGTTCGAAACGCAGAGAGTATTCCTCACCCATCTAGAGGAGGCCATAATACTGAACGACATCGCAACAAGCGTACAGCGATATCAACTTGCCATCCAAGCAACGAAAGTGCGCTTAGACTTTGCGACAGCGCCCGGAAGTTGGCTCATGCCATCACGCATGATTATCAACACAGAGAGCGTGGTGGGGTACAACAACAATCTCAAGGAGGCAACGCAAGGGATGAAGCTGGGTGTTAACAATGATGTCAATCTTGCCACAAAAAAAGCCTTCCTTCGCCACATGGATGGGGGACCAACAAAAATAAACCCACCAAACAGTCACCCATCGAACCCGATACATAAACAGGCCACACAGGCACAAGGTATAGCGCCAAAACCAAAGGTCACACCCACACCACAACCAGCCCCCACACCAACACCAACACCAACACCACCCCCAACGCAAGAGACTAAGATCGAGCCGCATCACGTAAACAAGGCGCTCATTGGTGTGGGCGCGCTTGCTTTAGCAGGCTTTCTTGCCTGGATGAGATAATTATCTCCTGCGCTTGGTGATCCTTTCAATCATAAAGCCTACAACGGCAAGGATCAGCAGCCAGGCGTGTTCACCCAGAAAGGAGATGACCGACCCAGCAGCTTTGAAGAGAAAACTCACAATTGAGCCAATCAAGCCAGGCAGGGCGTTGGCTGCCTTTTTGCCAAGCTCTTTAAGTCCATTTCCAATAGCCTTGGTGGCTTTTGCCAGGCCATTTAAGGTGGCGAGTACCACAGCGCTGATGGTGATGCCAGCTGCCAGAACAATCGCTTGCAGGGTCCATCCGTATTTCTTGAAGATTTCTCTAACCCGCTCTCTCAAAGACATGCCCCTTTCACGCACCTCAATTTCTGTGTTGACCCTTGCTAGCTCTTCTTCACGTTCAGCAACCCGGGCTTCCGCGGCTTCTCTTTCAGAGGGAGAAGTGTTCTCATCCTCTATGACGCGCTTGTCTTCAGCGTTCTGCCGTTCAAGCTCTTCTTTGTTCTGTTTCAGTTCGTCCAGTGGTTTCACAGCGTCCTGTTTTCCTCTAAGCTCCTCTCGGCGTCTGTCTAATCCCCTACTGTCAAGTTTTAGTTTGTCGATTTGTTTTTTTAGTTTGTCTGCTTGTTGAGCAGCTTTTTGCGCATTGTCCAGTTGTTTTCGTTTAGCTTGATGCTCAGCTTCAACAGCTCGCTTTTCATTTTTTAGTCTTTGTATTGTCTCCGTATCCAGTGGGCCATGTGCATCTTCCTTCTCTTGAATCTGGTCATCAATATCTTTGATTCTATTTCTTAAGGCATCCGTGTCGCGGCGAAGTTTTTGTGCATCCGCATCCCTTTGTTCCATTTGTTGTAGTTCCTTTTGTTTTGCTTCCAGTTCTTTTTGAGTTGCTTCAAATGCAGCATTTGTCTCATTGAACTCTTCAGTCAAAGACTTTCCGAGAGCAGCTTTGATCTCTTTGGGAAGAGAAGCGTTGAGAGTCTTTTCGGAAGCCCCACGGCTTCTTGTGTAAAGAGGATACCATTTGTCTCTGGTATGATATTTTACCTCGATGATGGCCCCACCTGATTTTGGTTTCACCTCGTACCGAAAATTAAGTTGATTTCTGTCTGCGCTGGTAAACTCGTTCTTAACCTCGTCAAAGGCCATATCATTCATTGTTATCAATCGCCGACCTTGAGTATCCCCTGTAATGAAAGAGGTTTCTTCAGTGTGGGAGCCTTGTTGTTCTGGGGGCAACCTTGTTCTTGGGATCATAGGCACTTGTTCACCACCATGAGATGGGGTTGATGACGCCCCTGGTTCAAAAGGTTGCGTGGTGTCTTGGCCATGGGCCCATCGAAGGATTTCTTCTGCTTCTTCTTCTGTCATTGGTTTATTCAACCACTCTTCAAGAGCAGCATCAGCATCCTCGTCATCCCCTTTGTCTGGGATGAGAGGGTCTGTGTCAGTTGTCTCGTCAGGTACTTCATATCCGCCTTCTGCCATGATGATATATAAATATAAGTTTAAAAACACAAATATATACCATGGCTGTGCAACCGAATCTACTTCCATCTCACAGCGAAAAGACAGTGGGTGCCATGAAGGCAGAGCGAACCGTTAAGCGCATCACATTCAACCCATCTGAGGCCAATCCCGGCGAGACACTGTACGTCTCGGTGCCCAAGCTGGGCGAGCATGATGTCCTTGTGTCTAACATCAACCTAGCCGGGGGCCACGCTAACAACTTTCTCGTGCAAAATGTTTCTAGGGCCCTGGTGGACAGGCTCGTTGTAAAGTTTGGCGCCACCACCGTCGAGGACACAGTTGGGTACGACATCTATAAGATCTTCGAAGACCTATTCAAATCAACCGATGAGCGGGACAACATGCTTATGGAGGGCATCCAGAGTGAGGATTTGTGCAAGATCCGCTCTAATGCCGGCGACAAGAAGTCTTCCGGCGTGGATGCAGAGAAGAAGCTGGAGACAATATACAAGAATAAGTATCGCATCAAACTGGATCACCAAATCTTAACTGATCACGGAATCATGTACCCCCAGGCCCTATTCAATGATCTGGTCTTCGAACTAACCCTAGCCCCCGCAAACCAAGTTGTCCGAGGCTCAGACACAAGCAAGCTTGTGTACAAGTTGGAAAACATCCAGCTGGAGTACGAGACAATCAGAAGTAAGGAGCTGGCTGATGAAGCAACAAACACTTATACTAGCGGCAAGGGGTTCGCCTATGACTTCGTAATGCGAGATCGGGTGCATCCCTTCTCAAAAAGCGGGGACACTCGGATGAATCTTCGGGTAAACCCACAGCGCAGGTCTCTCAAGGGCATCCTCTTGCTGTTCATCAGCCCCTATGCTGCGGGTGCAAGGGACTCTGAGAACTATTTCAATCCAGACATCACCAAAGTTAAGGTAACCGTAAATGGGGTTCCAAACAGGGTCTACAACGAGGGTATCGCCGGCACTGACATGTGGAGTGAAATCTCCCGACACTTTCACACGCGCGGCAGGCCCAACATGAACCTGACCAAATATCTCACAGACAACAAGTTTCGTCTCTGGATTGACCTGCGGTCCATGGCTGACCCAGCTCTGCACGGCAACGGCCAACGACTCGTCAACACACAGGATGGTGTGCAACTCGAGATTGAACGAAACGGCACAGGCTCGGGAAATGCAAACTGCCACATCTTCACCATCTCAGACTCACAGTTGAACATCATTAGCAGGCAGCTGGAATCTGTACAGTACTAAAATACACATATATATATACCATGGCTACAAGCAACATCAACTTCTATGATAAGCCGGCTCCCCTGCCATCTACCAGACCCTTAACATACAATGAAATAGAAAGACTTCTGGCAAAGGCGCCCTCCCCACCCACACATGAACCAATTGTTTGCAAACCAACTAATATAGGCGCTGGCTATGGACCCAAGAAAGTTGCCATTCAATGCACTAATCGTGGGCCCCACTAACTCTGGCAAGACACAGTATCTTCTAAACCAACTGTGCGGCCCCTTTAGGGGTTGTTTTGATTACATTGTTTTATTCTGCCCCACATTTGTCAAGAACAAGACATACAATGGCTTCGTGGACCGCGATCCGCACATCTTTGTGATTATCTGCCAACAGCATAAAATCGAAGACTGGTTGAAGGAGGCGAGCTACTTTTTCACAGGCACTAACACTTTATTCATTCTCGATGACTGCGCCGCCTCCAAAGATGTCAAAGGCCGCACAAGCCAGCTTGTCAATCTGGGGTTCAGCGCAAGGCATGACGGCATATCCGTGTGGGTCTTGACGCAGCAGATCACCAGCATTGCCAAGCCATATCGTGACAACATTGCAGCGATCGTGCTCTTTTACACACCCTCCAGCAAGACAACTAAGGCAATCTTCGAAGACTATGCCGGCGAGCTCTCCCACGAGGAGTACAAAGAGTTTATCGCAAGACTCAAATCCCGCAAGTTCTCCCACCTGGTTTTCTCTCTTAGGTACCCGTATGGAATTGAGTACAAGATTTAAAATACACACACAAATATATACCATGGATGCACCAACCAGCCTACACAAGCTCACTGTGCTTTCACAGCTTTTGGATGAATTACACAAACACACACTTGATGCGCAAAACAAAATTATCAAAACCGCTAGTGAGGAAAATCTGCGCCTTATGCTTCTCAACAGATATCCCTTGCGGTTGAATTCTATGCCAGACACCATGGCGGGGCTTATACGTGAGATTGAAACTCTTTTACCAGCAATCAAGAGAATTATCGAAAATTAAAAAAACACACATATATACCCCTGATGATGGCACAAGCAGCTGAAGACCAGGTCGACTTGAGCGAAGTAATGCAGATGCTGGAGGCTGCCCCTGATACCGCACCTCCCACAGGTCTCGTGTGTGACGATGGCATTCCTGCCAAACGTGAGAAGCTGGCAATCCTTGTTTCAACCGGCAAGGCCAAAGAATCTATCGGCGTGCAGCTTACACACGATCATGTGAAGCGCCTTTCAGACAAGGACGTTGACAAGTACATCAAAAGGTACGAGGCCTATGTCGGCAACAAGACAACAGAATCCCTAGTTGATTCAGCCATAATGCTCTTGTCCAAAGGAGTTGGCATGGTGGTCGACCTTGATGATGTCAAGGAATTACAGAAAGAACTCAAAAATGATTACATCATCTACCAGGAGCTGTCAAATCTTGCTGGAGGTCTTGCCCTGAGATGCGGACGATGGCTGGCACTTGCCAATGCTGCTCTCATCACAACAAAACACGTCAAGTTTGAACGAGAGCCTGATCACAAGCCTGACTTAATAGAATTGGAACCACAACCCACACATCCAAGCAGAGACAGTGAAGGTTATCCACTCGAGGGCTTTGATGAAGTTGGGCTGGGACCTTGAAGGAACCTGGGCGGAACCTGTGCGGAACCTGTGCGGAACCTGGGCGGAACCTAGGTGGAACCTGTCAGCACACCTGGCCAAATTTTCAAAATCATATATATACCCACTATGAACACACCACTCGAGACGATCCCTGAAGAAACTCAAACTCCAACGCCAACTCCAACACCTGCACGCGTTACCTCTGAGGTCCCGAAAACAAAGCCTGCAACAGAAAAGAACCCAGGCCGTGTTGCTTCTGGCAAAAGGCTAGCAGAGCGCAACCGCCTGGCCCGTGAAGCAAAGAAAAAGGCCGAAGCACAAAAGGCCGCACCCTCAACAAGTGTCACAACAAGTGAACCCTCAACAAGTGACACAACAACTGACACTAACAGCAACTCAATCTTTTATATTCTGGGGGTTGGAGGGTTGATTGTCTCTGTTATGGGTGTGTATTACCAACGCGAAGCCATAATGCAAAAGCTTGGCCACAAACCAAACACACTGACCCCACCACCAGCAAACACACCGACCCCACCACCAGAACAACCCCCAAGACAAGGAATCAAAAAAATGGAATAAAAAATAAACACATATGTATACTGCACACAAACCATGGCTGACAATAAGCTTGTGAAGTCTATCCTCGACGCCGCAACAATAACTGGCCTTGTCGCTGGTATTGGCTGGGTTGGGAAAAAGGTCGTCAAGGAAAATCTCACGGCCGACCCCAGCTCGAGTCTCATGAACTACGTGAAGTTCACTGCTGCCATGGCTGGGAGCATAGCTCTCAAGAAATACCTCGAGGACCAGAAGATCCTCCCTGCCTCAATGTAAATCATATATGTATATACAGGGATGGCCTCAATCGCTATTATGGTTGGTGGGGCAATTTTGAATGCCGCTGCTTTCACTGGAGGCAACTATCTCGCAAAATATCTTTCCGGCGACAGTGGGAAAGCCGCTCTGGATGAGAAGATCAGACACGACAAGGCGTTAGAGGCCTATCAAGCGGCCTACGCTAAATATCAGAAAGACCGCACAAAGCTCCTCGACTGGATTGCCAGCAATGATCGGATCAAAGATCAAGCGAAACACAACTTTCAAGACACTGACCAAGCTCTAGTGCTCTACAACCAAACACATCCTACAGAGGAACGAATTCAAACACTCCCCAAAGAGCCCGAGTTCTCTGACTTCTATAAACCAGGCCCACAGCAGAAACAAGGCGAACTCTTGTTTATCGGCACTGGTGCCCTTGCTCTTGGATATGCAGCGTTTCGCTTTTTATAAAAAAAATATATATATATACAAACATGGGTCACGAAAGCCTTGCATTCAAAGGAGCCATCATAACCACTGCAGCTATGGGTCTCACTTGGTTATTACTTGGATCTTTTTCCCAGCATCAGCATGATGAAAGGCGTAACCAGCCGCATGATGAAATACGTGAAAGGCGTAACCGGCGGTTTGATGAAGTACGTGAAAGGCATAAACAGAGGCTTGCTGAAATACGTGAAAGGAGTACCCTGAGGAGTCTTGATGAAATACTTGAAAGGTGTAACCGGAAGCTTGATGAAATACATAGGAGCCTGGGCCCTTTATGAAAAGCAGGAGAAAGCTAATGTATAATATATGGATGCGAAACTCTCAAAGATCTATTACAGCCCCAAAGGCTACTGGAAAGGACTTGCTGCTGTCAAAAAGCTAGCTGCAGCAGCCAAGGTATCTGAAGAGGCGGCAAAGAAATGGCTTGTCAAACAAGCCCTTTGGCAAGTATATCTCCCTGCACCACGCCATATCCCTCGGCCCAAGTTTGATGTCCAGACTCCTAATGCGGTGCATCAAGCGGATCTACTTTTTTTGCCACACGACAAACTGCCCCACGGGCGAAAGATTTACAAATATGCTTTGACAGTTGTTGATGTGGCTAGCCGTTACAAAGCAGCAGAGCCCTTGACTTCGAAAGAGTCTGATGAAGTTTCGAAGGCGCTTACACGTATTTACAGGCGTGGGCCTTTGAAATGGCCACAACTGTTGCAAGTCGATCCGGGGACAGAGTTTATGGGAGCTGTGACTAAAGAGACTGGGATCCATAAAACAACCATTCGCCGTGGGCGCGTTGATATCCACAGAGACCAAGGGATTGTTGAAAGATTCAACAGAACCCTGGCTGAACGATTGTTCGGTTACCAGTACGCAGTTGAAATGAATCTGCCCTCTGGCCGTTCGACTGCTTGGGTTAAAAGATTGCCAGATGTTGTCTCTGCCTTGAACAATGAAGTAACCAGATTGACTGGCAAGAAGCCTGCTCAAGCAATCAAAGAGAAAGCAACATCAGCCAAGCCCGCAACCCCATATGCTAGGCCTGTTGGGGCGAATGAAAAGAAGCTCCCTCCTCGGGTGAACTTAAGATATCTGTATTACCCCGGTGAGCTAGAAGGCGGTAGTCGACGGGCAACTGATCCGATCTGGTCTTTGAAGGTCTACAACATCGAGAAGGTTGTCACCAAGCCAGATACGCCTGTCGTGTATTATCTGTACGACGGCCCCAAGCGTGGTTTTGTACGTGAAGAGTTGATGGTTGTGCCGCCGGGTACTCAGTTGCCACCCGCTGGGCTGTGAAACTCGATTGGTTCTGTGTGGATACCGTCTGGCAGCACCCAACGCTTGTCGTAGTAGGCGCTGAGGCCCAGCTTGTGCTGTTCGTACGTGTACATGGCCCCGTTGTACATTCGAAAGCCTCTGTTTGTTGCCATGTCCCTACCCCCTTGCAGGGCTCTTTCGTACCTTTCCCAGCGAAGCTCGTTCTGATTCTTGTTGACTCCCTTGGAGGACATCTTGGCCCCTCCGTCAGCCTCGTTTTCTACGTAATAACACTTGCTGCACAGGGCGATGGCCCGTGTACCTTCCTTCTCAAGCTTGAATAAGCCCGGCTCTCTACCACTCCACTTGTCCCACGCCAACCAATTCTTCTTCTCCGCCTCAAACTGGGCGCTAAGTTCTGGGCGAACTGCTTCTTCGAGAGTGTCGTGAGCAAGAGCGAAGTACATGCTGTCTGTGTCCATCTGGATAAGCTCGAAATCGCGCCTGTCGATGAAGTAATCAAGGAAGTCGTAATAGAACTCCAGCATGCGGAGCTTGGCAAGTTGATACACAACAATGCCGACTTGAAAGGGGCGGTCGATTGTGATCTTTTGCTTGCGCAGCTCGATCTTGTAGGCCTCTCCGATCTCTTCGAGGTCTTCGAACAAAGGTGAGCGGAGGTTCTTGTCGACCTCGTCCTCGTCAGTTGTGTACACCGTTCTTGTTTGGCGCTCCACGGCTTCGATGAACTTACCGTAAGCGCTGTTGCCAAGGAGCTTGAACACTTCGGCAAGCAGTGCCTTATCCTTGTCAGCGTCGCCTTTCCTTCGGTTTTCGGCGACCTCGCGAACGAACCAGTCGAAGAGTTTTTGGGGTCTATAATCGATCGTGCGGTAGACTGCCGTGATCTTGAACCCACTGTCGAGGTACCATTTCAAGAGGGGTGCGTAGATAAGCATCTTTTTCGCTGACAACACACTTAGAAGCTTTTTCTGGTCGGGAAAGCGGGTTCGGCCACTTTCTTGGAGGTAATCGTGCATATGCTGAGGCACGCATTCGTTAGGCACTGCTTGGTTGATGAAGAACGGGGGAAACTCTTCGAACCGCTCCCACAACTTTCGAGGGACTTCGATGTCCACCTCCGCAAACCCGAACCACCTGCCTCTGAGAAGGAGAAAGGAAAGCTTTCTAGCCGCCTGCACCGGGTCATCGTAATGCACAACCTTCTCTTTGCCACAGGGCATCTCCTGCAGCATCGTGCTGGGGTAAAGAGAATTCGCATCGAACCCCACAATCCGTTTCGTGATGCGGGCTAAGGCATTTTTGTGAGAGCGGATGCGGGTTTCACCGCGCACGTGTTTGCGGGTGAAGACCAGGCTTGGCCCTCCAACCACAGCCCACTTCAGCATGGCGTATGCTTCTGGGCCTGGGGCGTATAGTTCTGGAGCCCTGCGGCCCCGGCCCCATCTCAGTGAGCCTCGCAAGACGTATTGCATTGATACTCCTGGCAAGGAGACCGCGTCTTTGAAGATGTCAACCCCTAGGCTCGTGTAAAAGCCCTTCATCGTTTGGAGAGCTTCGAGGAAAGGAGACACGTCTAGATTGTTGTAATACTCCAGCCAGTCTCCGAATGTCTGCATACCTTTCTCGTGAAAGAGGCGATTGCATTCCTCGTGCTCCTTGGGAGAAAGAACGAAGGCTTTTTTGAGTTGTGAGTACCAGCACTCGTATGGGGGGAGCCCAAGGTAATCAAGCTTGTCAGCACTGTCAAACCACTCGTATGGGAGCCAGGACTTAGTCTGTGTCGCTCCATACATCTTGACCCACCTGTCGTATGTAATGCCTGGGGCCAAATAATTCACGATGTCCAAGAACTTGTAGCTGGGAGTGTTGATGAACATGATGCGTCCCTCTTTCTCCGCAGCGAAGACCTCGTTCTCTTGAGCAAAGTGAGAAACAAAGTACTTGCGGATAAGCTTAAGATCGTAATGACCTGAGTTGAATCCGACCACAGGAACTTGGTTGCACCATTTGTCGATGAGCTTGAGTTGCTTCTCAGGGAGATTCTCAAGGTTTGGGGGCATATATTAGTCAGCCACAGACTCTCGGATGGCTGCGGATCGCCGCTCAAGGGAGGCATAAAACATAGCGATAAGCTCGTCAGGGTCTTTGGAGCAAATATACTCAGGCTCAGGGTTCAACGTGTCGGCAATGGAGACTGAGATGGGCACATGCTCGCTTTCATAAGAGAGCCCGTATGTCGGGCGAGCTGCCTTGGTCTTATCCTGATACGCTTCGAAGTCGTAGACGATCGCGTGTGGATAAGTTTTGTTTCTTTTCTGTGGGCAACGGTCATTAAACCAGGGGTAAGGCCTTTCATGCTCCCACCTTTCAACCACGGTGTACCCGGCGTCTAGAAGAAACTGAGTTCGTTGCAGAGTCTTTTGGTAAGCAACATTCCTTGTGATTGTGTTGCCTTTACGGTCACTCGTGATCACTTCGTTTCTTTGTTCAGGTGCAGGAAAGCACTCTAAACAACCGTGCCAGAAACAACCGTGAAACTGAAACACTGTCTTGCTTTCTGGATGATAGCCGTCGACTGGAGCCCCACAAATATACCTCTCACCGCCATGACCGCATCTGTGATGGTGGATGTGCTTGTCGGCCTGTTTCGCCACCCACTCGAGCCAACACACTGCCTTGACACCGAAACCGCCTTCTGGGTAAAAGGCTTTCTCAAAAGCTGACTCTGGAGGAAGGACACGTTTCCCAGGGCAGTCGATTTTGGTTTGGCCTCGAGTACACGTCTTGGCGTGACGCTTCAAGTTATCAGCCCGTGTGAACCTCCCGCCGCACTCGCCACAAGTGTAATTGTTTGTGACTTTATTGAGATTGGTGATCAAGAAGGCATGGCCTTCATAGATGCCGATGGTCATGGTTGAAGCGCCAACCTTGTCGTAATTCGCAGGGGTGTGAGATAAAATGAAATCACCATTAGCGAGAACAAGGTAGGCGGCAATGCCTTGCTTGAAATGCTTTTCGATTTTGGAGAAGTGCCGCAAAGTTAGCTGGTCTCGAAGCCCCGGATAAAAGGCGAAGAAGCTTTCCGCGAGTTCTCTGGTTTTGCGGGTGTTGCGATCTCTGCGAGCTCCTCGATGGACAGCCAAGCAACGAAAGAGACAAAGATTGTCGTTGAAGTTATCAAGGGCAATAACTTCTCTTTTGTTGCGAAGCCAAGCAGGAAGCCACCCGAGCCCTATTTGCAGGGGTTGTCGATCAAGCACGACTTTGACCTCGAGCAGGACTGCGCGTTCGTAAACCCATTTGGTGTCAGGCCTTTTGAGTTTTGCGTTTTGGAGACGAAGCTCTTCCTGAGATTGCAACCACTGTCGGGTCTCGGAGAGAGTTGCTAGCCAAGGCCCGGTTCGATTGTTTTGATAAAAACTTCTCAACTCCTCGTTTTCAGTGTTTCTTAACTCGACTGTAGAGATTAACTTGATTGCGTGCCGTGTGTGAACATATTGTTTGATTTTGTTCAAAACTCTAACGACAAGAGAGTTTTCGAGATCGGTTGCAAAACTAAACCGGATTATTTGTCTGCCGCATTCAACCCATCGATCAACCCGATCATAGACTTGAACAAATTGTTCAAAATCTAAATCCTGTGGGTTGTTTCGAGGCTCGACCTTAGCATTATTGTCGTCATCAGACTCGAACTGCTCAAGATTTCGGGCCTGTTCGTCCAGCCAAGCAATCAGATCGCGTTGCTCGTCATCACGGTGTCTTCGTTGTCGGGGTTGCGCCATTGGGTATATGCAAGGATTTTAGTTTTCTTCAATTGGTTATGTCTAGTTTGCTGGGGTTTGAGGGAGGGTATAGAGTAGTTATTGGGGAGGGACGTCAAATACCGTTTTTTCAGATCCCTAAATAAACCGCCAAACGCCCGAGTTACCGGGCCCCCAGGTCGAATGCAATGAGGCCTGGGGGCCCGGTAACTCGGGCGTTTGGCGGTTTATTTAGGGATCTGAAAAAACGGTATTTGACTCCCTCCCCAATAACTACTCTTTTACCAAAACCTGTCGGCAAAACGGCGAAAACATCCTTCTTTTCGAGGAGAGCTAGTACGGCTTGTTCCTTTTCTTTTTTTAACTTAACTCCCCCCAAATTCTCTTCGCATACATATTGTAAAACGGCAGCCATATTTGATCACTGAAAATTTGGCGCGCACTGCATGACACTAAGTATTGTCGATGACAAATACGCATCATCGCTTTGTAAACCGACCAATCAGAATACTCCGTCACCGGTGTTCCGGGCTTCTGAACTGCTGTATTATTCATAGTTCATTAGCATTCCTGTGACGTCACTTAGCATTATATAAACCAAGCAGAATTAATTAGGAGTGTCAGTTGCTGCGAACGTTGCTCAAAGTCAGAGCGAAGCACAATTTTCCAATGCCGCTCCCGACCGTCGATGGCCAGCAAAAGGACTCGGTTGTTGCTGTCTTACAGCCAGGTCCGGCAGCTCAAACTCCAGCTCAAATTCCAGTTTCTGCGTCTTCACCTGTTTCTGCGCCAGCCGCGGCTGTTGGGAACACTTAACTGCCGTCAGAGCATACCACGCCGGCAACAGTTGCAGCCAGTTCTTCGCAGGAACCGGGGAAAGAATCTTTAGAGGTAACTTTTTTTTTTTAGTATGGACATTTTCCGCTGCTGTTGTACGGGCATGTTATTGCATTATTCCGAGTGTTCGTCATTTCGAGTTCTTTTTTTTTCTCGCTTCATTGTTTTAAGTTTTATGCTCAAGGACGCTTGTGTTTTTCGGTGACGTGGTATCTTTCTCGTGATTCGCCTATTGCTCATACACAGCATTCGTCTTATTTTATTTTACCTTTTTTATTTTACTTTTTATTTGTCTGGTTATTGCACGTTTTCATATCAGGTTAATTTGTTATGCAGATTAGCGGGGCCTGATTCCGTGTTGGTCCCAAGGGGCTTGGCCAGTATTTAATGTTGTTCTTTTGTCGAGTCCCTGGGGTCCCGGGCAGTTTAGATAGCAAAATCTGCACATTAAGACTGCAAAGATCGCCAATCTTTGGGAAATTATCGTGTAGGGCCAATACCAATACGTCCCCAATTCAGCTTTATGTTTGCGATAGAGACCAAGCTTTCTTCAAGACTCAATTTTTCGCGGGCGACAGGGCCGGTGATTTAAGTCGAACGAAAACTAGAGCACTTCTCTATTTTCCTGGGAAAGATGGTATCTTGTTTAACCACACGCTTACAAAGTCCTTACGGGATGGTACCGTTAATATGTTTGCCCTCAAGCGCTATAAGGATCCAGCGTTATGCCCGATTACCGGAATCGAAACTTATATAAAACTGTGTGACTTGCTCCATGTTCCTATCAGACATGGTTTTCTCTTTAGAGCAACGAATAGAACTGGTGATGTTACAGATCAGTTGTTCGACTCTGCGGCGGCTCAGGCCCGTTTGTCTTTCTATGCCCAACAACTCCCTGGGACTTTCAGCAACCGGCGGGTGACTGCATGGCATGCGCAGTGGTTGTGCCGTTTCCCTTGCGCTAGCAGGTGTACCATTAGAGTCTATTATGGCCCATGTTGGCTGGAAGACCGCGGAAACTGCTAAACATTATCTTAAGATGAACCAAGTGATGGCTCCGGGAGGAATAAGCGATATTTTGGCTTGCCTCACTTTGGACTTAAGTGAGGCTTACCAGAAACAAAACTCTTTAACACATTTCACCCAGGCGTTCTAGACTATTATTAAAACTTGAGCTTAATGTTGCGAAATTCATTTATATTCAGGGGATTCTGCCAGATAATTCAAGAATCACATCAGGGAGATGTTCTTGACATAAATGTTTCTGACTTTTTGTCTGTTTTCATTCAAGTAACGCCCCAAAATATCAAGTAGAAATATGGCAAGTGAAACAAGTGAAACGCCAAGTGACACGAAAAGGTCAGGATGAGATTGCTGAATGAAAACTTGTTTACTGATGTTAACCACACCTTATTGAAGGATAAGACATTTGCTTTTGTTTAACGAATTTTCAAAGAAATTAAAAGGGGTGTATATTTTATAGTCGGGTCTATAGTTAAAAATTACGGTAATAGGAAAATATTTTACTGGAAACCGGGACTGGAAGCAATACAGGCTGCTAGATTTCAAAAAGTTAAGCTTGTAATTCGATGAGGTTTTTTATTCTTGTCCTGAATCGTCTTTTAGCCAGCCTGAAGTTCTAGAAACACAAATTTGTCTCGGCTTTTCCGCTATGCGAGCGAGCAGATTGATTTATAGGGACATTAGTTACATAGGCTTGTAAATGCGTAAATGTCAGGCAATTTTCGTTTTCTAAGCTTTGTCTATTTTTGGTCGCTTCGGCTGATAAGATAAGTCTGCCGTAGATATTTCGCATTTTAAACAATTCACTTGTCCAGCTGTCCAAGAGATCCAACGCCGCCCAACGATTTGTGCGCGCCCCCCAACGTCGTCGTCTTCATTGGGAATATCGTAAATTAAAATTTCTGCGGGACGACGACGCGGGACTATGACCTGACCCAACCGTGTCGTCGTGCAAAAGTCATTGATTCGTAAGCTCCCTAATTTACACTTGACAACACAAGCGACTGTTTTAGCAAAAGCCGACACATGGCGTCTGTAAATAAATAAAAACACTTGAAACACAAGCGAACGCACTGATAAAGCCGACAGATGGCGTCTGTAGATTTACGCATGACCCACAAGCGACCGTATTAACTAAAAGCCAACACCCGGCGAATGCAATTTATGCTAGACACTGACGTGCGAAAGTGCAACCAAATAACCGACTAAATAAAGCAAGCTAGACGCACAAACCGAGTATGGACCGAGTGAAAGTGAAACCCTTCGAAGACTTTACAAATACCTCGTTTAACTGTAACTGCTGCGGCTGGCAGAGCTGGGTAAATGGCAGGAAGTGGTGGTGGTGGAGCCGGATAACCAAGGCTTGCAACTGAACAGCGGCCAGTTCTTGAGGCACAGCGATAGGGTCAATGCAAACTACTGTGGCTTGAGCAAGTAAACTTAAAAACACGAAACATGCGGTTGGGCTTCGGTGACGCGACAGAAGAAAACCGGAAATTCCTTAAAACTTACCGGCTTGGGACATGTGGACTTGTGAGCCCAGTTGTTACCCCACTGAAGATTATTGTCCAGGAAAGAGATGCTTGGTCAGATGAGGCAGGCATGTTGAGGAAGTGTTGAAAGGGTTCTCTGGTGGAAAAAGGTAGCTGATGGTCGAGAGTGACACCTTCTCAACAAGTGGACATGAGAATGTCACTGTTTTCACTGATGCATCATCTGGAGCCTACCCTGCTGCAGCCTACCTCCATGTAACAGATGCACAAGGACGAGTAACAGCAAATCTTGTTACTTTGAAGTGCCGACTTGTCCCACCAAATGGGGACAATATCTCACCTTGAGCTGCTTGGTGTGTTACTTAGATGTGGGTGAGAGAGAAGAAACTAGACAAAGTGGCAGTTTGAGGTTGAATGAGGACCTTGGTGGGGAGGAGCCTGAGAGAGGTTAGTGGGCATTGTCAAAGGCCTCCTACATCACTTGTTGGGCCATGCTGTGCTTTCCTGGGAGGAATTGGTGACCGTCTTAACCAAGCTGGAATAAGCCATTAACTGCCGGCCTATTACTTACCGGTGGGAGTCAAGTGACCCTGGTGGTGGCATTCCTATTCCTTTGTGTCCTGAGCAGTTTCTGTTGCCACCCCGAGACATCAAAGAAGAAGGAAGAGAACTGAATCTCTAAGGAATTTCAATTCAATGAAGAAAAAAGTGGTTGCCTTCTATGAATGACCCTTGGGAAAAAGAATATTTACATCAAGTGCTGGGTGTGCAAGGTGAAGCTTGGAAAACTGCCAAATCCTTTGAAAGAGGGAAAAGTTGTGCTTGTGGATGAAGACAGAGAAAACACCTTAATTGGAAGATGGGTGGGTGTTGTTTGACAGCAGCTCTGTGCCGACCCCAGAGAATTCTGATAAAGATGATGCAATGCTAGACAATGAGGTCGAGATGGTGGACGATAAAGAAGAGGAAGTTGAATGTGAAGTTACCCTTCCGCAAAGAACTCAAAGGGGAAGAGAGATTGTAGGACTAATGTTGATGGAGTCACAATATGTGTTGGTTTGAAAGATGTTTGTTTTTTTGCGCTGTCACTAAGTTTGTGTTTCGGTATTTCTTTAAGGATTATCACCTTGAAAGATAAGGTTAGTCATAGCTATTATGGTTTCCTACCCTTTGTTTTAGTGCCCGCACAGGAAATGGGTAATGTTTTTTCTAGGTTTTGTAAAGCACGTTTTGCTAGTCATAGTTTTAGTGTTTTCAACTTAGCAGTTCAATTCTAGTGTAGACTTCATCGAGTCAACATCTTAGTCATCCATCTGGATTTTAGTTCAGTCTATACTCGTGCTCATCATCAAGTTCTTTAGAGCTTTTGGTCAAAACTACAGGGTGTTTCAAAAGTTCGTGGACACCTTTCTATTCAATTTAATGATAGTTTTAGAATTCTGACGTTAATGAAAGTTTTCCAGTTTTTATGTGCATTTTCCTTTCTGTACTGTTAAAATATCAATATCCAGCGTGCCCCTCATTCTTCTGTATAACGTTTTTAAGCCGTTGCAGCATGGAACAAGCTAGCTCGCTTAGGCTTGCTAGTTGTACGTTTCGCCAGGTTTATCGTAACCTTGATTTTAGACCTCCAATCGTCTTAGGGATCGGATCTCTGTATGCAGCCAGCTTAGTCAATGATGCCCACAGGTTCTCACTGAGTTTAAGATCAGGTGAATTTGATGGCCATTAATTTTTTTCAATAAAATTCGGGAGGTTTTTAATGCACCACTGCTGGGTTGCAGTGCTTTTGTTTTCGTGAAAAGCTTTTGTTTTCTGGCTCTTCTTCTTCTGTTTCCTAATTTTTCTGGTGGAACTGCCTCTTTTATACTTTGCTTTTTCTATAATTTTCTTAGCAGTTCTGTCTAGGACTGTTGGTCGACCCCACCACTTCTTGGCTTGTTGAAAAAATCTTGAGAACTTGACCACTTCGCTACCCAGCTCTTGCTTTTTTTGCAATATTTTAGCCGTTTCTCGCACAGATACTCCTGATGATCGTAAAATTGCTCTTAAATAGACTGCTTATTGGGATTTTTTGGGGCTCATACTTGCAAATGATATCAAAACAATGAAAATCTAGTTGCTGCTGAAAACTGACAAAAAATGGCGGGAAAGTACAGAAAAACACACAACAGATTTGCACCTTTTGGCAGGAAAATATATATTTCAACGATTTTTTTTTTTTGACTTATAGAATAGTTCTGAAAGTCAATAAATAGAAAGATTTGTTAATATATGTAAGAAAATGGACAGAAAAATACAAAATCTGGATGATGTACAGACTTTTACAATGTCCACAAACTTTTGAAACACCCTGTAGCATTGGTGCGTGTGCAAAGCAAAGTGAGTTTTACTATTCCCTTGCTTCTAGTTTTCCTAGTATTTGGTTTCGGATTTTTAAGTTTAGTTTTCGCTTGTTTTATTCTTTCAGTGATAGTTTAGTTCACATTATCTAGTTTTCAATTCATTATTGATCGTTGATCTACAACAACGTTTTTATCATTGTATCATCCAAATTATTGTTACTAGCTTGTTTAGTCTTAAATTCTGTTGTATTCTAAAATATATTGTTATACTATTCGTCATCATTAGCGTTTATCTTAGCCTTCCATATGCCCTTTAGTTACTTTAAAGGTAACTTTGCTAAGTAAGTTTTTATTTGTTTCTTATCGCTTTTCAGTTTGAACTGACTTTCATAGATTTTCACTGACTTTCATAGATTTTCACCGACTTTCATTATAATCTACTCAACAACCTTTGAATGGAATCATTGCTGTTCAATAAACCTTCACGCTGTTGCATTTAATTCGTCATGTTCGTTTTTAAGCTGCGCACTGTGCTATTTGTAATTTGCTTGGTGTGAGACCTCGTTATTCTCCCAAGTAAGTTACAATATGCTACCATGAGTTGCGAGGTGGAGGATGTCAAAAGCTGAGATAGTAGAACATTTTAGATTCAGAGTCTTAGAAACTTCTAGGAACCCAAGTGACAGTTGTTATTGATCAAACATTTTAGATTAGCAAGACAACAGTGTTGAAATGTTCTAAACTTAGGAAAGTAGAGGATTCTGGGATCGCAAAACATGTGTAAGAGGACGAAATACTTCACAAGTTGTTGTTGCTGTTGATGTGAAAAAATCAAAGGAGAAAGCTGTATTCTCCTGTTACTGTCAGAACATGCGGTGAAGTCTCGTGTTAGAGTTAAAATGATTTGAAGCCCGAAAACACCCTCTCTAACAAGCCCCCCTTCATGGGGTCTAAAATTAAATAAGCTCCCCCAGGGGCTTAATAGAGCTGACCTACAAATAATATTGCCCTCCTGTTTAAAATGTTATTGAATGCACTGATAATAATGTGTCCTTATACTTGTTGTTTCTGTTTATTTCAGTAGACAGTGTAAAACACAGGGACTGCTTTTCAAAGGTAACACTTGATTATAAAAGTCCATTTCATAGAAATTATACAGGTGAATCACATCTCAGACATCTCCAATGATTTAGTCGGGTTTGTTCATTAATCATTCAGAGATCCTGGTATTATGGATTGATTTTACCTCTGCTTGTCTGGAGTACAGGGCAATGGCAAAAAAAAACAGTTATATTATATATGCACTACCAGCAATGACTAAAAGAGTAAAGGCCGAATGTTTAAACAAAGTCTAAGTGAGACCTGGTTTTTGACTACATCCATGGACCACACAGCATGGTGTTGTCTAAATTGGGTTAGAAAAAAATGAAACAATGGTGGAACCATTGTAAATACTCTAGGCAAAATCCAGAGCCTGTAAAATTTTCTAGAGGCTATCCCAAAGCGACACACTTTGTTTGGAGACATTAAAACTGATCAGGGTAGTTTGCTTAAGACATTGAAGTCTCAAAGTGTAACAAAATGGTTATGTTGGTGGGAAGTGGTGAAAGCCATCGATCAGCAACTCGATCAAATGGTGAAGGCATTGCTAGTATTGTCCACCAACAAGGACGCTAAAATATACTCAGAAAGTCGCTCACTTCTGCGTGGAATCTGTGATTTCCAGTATGTTCTTGGTCTGTGTGTTTTGAAGATTATTTTAACAAATTATCAAATATTAATTTTATCATGGCAAGGCAGAATACCAATTTCACCTTAGCGACCCTACAAAGCTGCTGAAAGGAGGAGAGCTTCACCTGTGTGAGAACATGTAATTTGTGATAATCTTGATTGGCATAAATTAATATTTTACCGGCACGGTACAGAGAAGCGGGTATTAGTGTAGTGCACAGGGGCTCACAGTTCCTGAGTTTGAAAAGTGTCCGTTGATAGATTTGTCATTCCACATTCAGCCTCGCCACCTCTTGTACTGTTCAAACAAGTTAACTTTCGTCTTAGTTGTTTATTGTAATACCTTAAGACTTGTTATCGGCAGTTTTAGCCGCATATTTTAGTCGTTTATTTCTTAGTTAAAAACACCTAAGCAGATAAGAACGATTACTTGTATTGTTATATTTCTATTAACTTTCGCTCACTGTAATGTTGATATTTATATTTGCATCTTGCATTAAATGTGTTGAGTTCGCTGGATTCGCTTTTTGTTACCAAGTTCGTAACAATGATAATAAACATTTTCTGACAAAGCCATGGAAATAACTTTTTAGCGGAGCACTTGCCAGGCCGAAGGCCTGGCTGCGCAGCTCCATACTCATAGAACCTACGCCGTGATTTTTCATGGTCATGGCTAGCGGAATGTTTCGCGGGCGCGTTGTCTGCCCGCCGAACGCCCGCCGACGCCCGTGTTGGACAAATCCGCGATCTTAGCAATTTTGTTTTTCGCGTGGCCACACAGCCGTGAGCTCGGTAAACACTTTAGTTGTTTTCTTGTGCCTAGCGGAGAATTAAACTCGTTATTTTCCTACATTTTTTCGCGGTTTGCTACTCAAGACAGGGATACTAATTAAGGTATACTCAGAAGCCGCTTTAGTGGAAAAAGACGAGCTTTCAGGGATAAAATCTTGCTTCGAGGAACTTCGTGTATTACGTTTTTATCAATGCGGGAGATGATTTCAGAACCAGAAGCGGAGATTTGAATTTCCAAGCAAGCGAGGAACTTAAAGGTAAAACAGATTACAGTTTTCGATGAGAATTTATGTTGATATCAATCTGTGAGTGACTTGTTATTAGTGTTATTGTTAGTTTTGGCGAATTGATTTTAAAACGTGCCTAAATTTAGTTGTATCGATCTCTTGAATTTCATCGAAGAAAGCTTGAACTCGAGCTATAATTACATGGTACGCGTTTTGCTTTTCAACGTAAACTAATGGAGATTTGAATAAATTTTTTCGAAAGAAGATTGTGTTGTCCATTTTTATGTGTTAGTTCATTCATTAGATAGATTGAAAAGCGATTTTATGTAAACAAAACAAGACTTGATTTTATAGTACAGTTCTACCTTCACTCGCATCGCCTTATGCAAATATGTTTGTGTATTTTTGCAATTTTTGATTTTCAAATCAGTTTCTCGGGCAATTTTTGACAAACATAAACTGTATTTTATTCGGAAACTAGTGGTACTATTTATTCTAGACACATAAAAGTTGTTTTTGTGAACTTTTGTACGGTCTATAAAAATGTACTGTGCAGACGGTCGCGTAATACTGTTTTTGAGAATTGCTAAAATTGAAAATAACCCGTTCGTCAATCTTAATTCTTGTGCTTCCAACCTTTCACCTTAATTAAGTTTCACCTTAGTTAAGCTTGTTCAAAGTGCGACGCTGTTAGGCTTGGGCTATCTATATATATTAATAAGTTTCTGATGTTACTAGATCAAGTAGACTGTCAAGGTCAAAGAGTATGCAAGGTTTCATAAAAACGATTTCTGGAGTTACAACTGTTGCATTAGACGTAAGAATTGTAAACAGTTTGGTTTTTCATGCAATTTGAGTACCTTTGTATCCCGATTTCAACACCCATGTATTTGGGCATTGTGTAAATTTTTCGGCAAAGGTCCTCCCAACTCCAAAGGTGCCTGTAGGCCTATGATGATACAAAGACATACTTGTGAGAAACAGCATCTTTTGTTATTCTCTGGGCAGTATTGATTGTAGAGTGGTTGTGAAATTAATGAAAAGGACTTCATTGTAACTGAACCAAAACAGCAGCATTTGATTTATTTACTCAGCAACTATTCAGGGTGAAGGCCTTACCAATAGGCTATATCAATAGTCCAATACCAATATATGCTATGCTAAAAGTCCACCTTTGCACAAATAGATCCTATTCTCCAAGGAAGGAAATGGAAAAATCACCTGCCTATCCTGCTTTCCTACCTTGTGGATATTTATGGTTCTAGTTCGTCTATAGATGAAGAAAATTAATGGCAGATGCTCTGACCAGCCTCAATTCTCTAACGATCTCTAACGATTTCTATCGATAGTCGTAACAAAGTGGCGACAGATGGCTTCAACAAAATCCACGCAGATATGGACATCCTTCAACATAATTTTAAAACTGAACTAGATGTGCTTAAGAACACAAGTTTAAACAGCATGCAAGAATCTGTTGATGCCAAAAAAGACGACATGAAGACCGAAGACCATACAAAGAATACCAGGACTCTCAATGAAAAGATTCAGACCATTTAAATACAGCTTAAAGAACAAACTGAAAACAATATAAAGCTAGAGCAGTACATACATTGAGAAAACCTTCGGTTTAACAACATAACAGAAGTAGAAGATGAGGACTGCAAAACTATAAAATTATTCAAGAAGACATTGTTCAAACACAGATGGAGATAGATTCTACCGACATAAGTTTGCATTGAGTTGGGAAAAGAGTGGAAGGAAAAACAAGGCCAATTATTACCCGTTTTGTTGGATGCCAAGCCAGAGAAATGGTGTGGTCAAAAAGAGGTAAGCTTAAACATTCAACCAAATATAAAAATGCCTACAAGAACATGGGTGGTGTTGATCTTGTTGATCAAATTAGGCAATATTATTCTGTTGGTTGCTCTTCGTATAAATGGTATAGGTATCTGTTTTGGTTTTTAATCGATGTTTCAATTTGTAATTATTTTCTTCTATATAACAACTATCAACTAGGGCAAGTCCATCCTGTATCAGTGCGGGGTTGTCCTGTAGCATACAAGGGACTCAAATTGAATACTAAAAACTTTAAGAACGAAAACAAGTATTTGCATCCAAGAACTGCAGCAATGGATGGAAAAAATTACTGCAAAGGACAAGAAGATGGCTGCATTATTCTGGTTGTTGTGGAATTGCAGATGATGAGCGACCAGTCTTTTTCTCAATACTTGGCAGTGGTGTACTCAAGCAACCTTCCTTTAAACAAGTTAAACGGTCTGTGCCAAAGGGTGAGAACACCCATGGAAAGCAATCCACTTTTCAGTACCTGAAAAAAGGATCGGGCAACCGACAGTACAAAACTTCACGATTCTGAAACATCTTGCAAAGAAAACCATTCGCATCTGTATACTGTAGTTTCTCAATAACTGGCATGTTTGGTACCTCACATAGATTTAGCTGAATAGACATGTTAACAACCTTCTTTAGGCTGCTGGGAGATCAGTTTATAAAATGACTATCCTAGCTGGCAAAATCTACAGGAAGTAATTTCCTGGCTAGCAACCATCAATGTCGGCCAGGGTTTTTGGGTATACGGTATATCAGGGTTTTTAATATCAGGTATACAGTATTTTTAGGTATAAAATTGGGTATTAAGTATTACACTTTTTCTGAATTTTGGTATAAAGTATACAGCTCTGAAAAATCAATATTCTTTGCTTTTAAAAATGGGCAGCACACTGTTCAACTTTCAGAACTTTCACTAACCCACACACACACGCACACACACACACACACACACACACACACACACTTTTTTGTACATCAAACTAAGGCCCCCAAGACCAAGGAAAAGTTTTCCGAGAGCGCTCCACCCCCATCTCAAAGCACTAACCTTTGTGTTAATATTGCTTTCTATTAATAGGAAGCTGACAGGCATTGACCCCCAGGAAGACATTGAAATTGGTGCGAAGAAGCAAAGAAAAATTACGGTACTAATGTGGGCAGGTATAGAAGCGGAGACAGTGGAGCGGCTACCTGAGGGCATCGATGACCTGAAGGTTTATCACATAAAGAACTACTGTAACATAGCAGCCCTTCAGGATGGCAGGAAATGGAAAAAAAAAATTGCCCAACGGACTGGAAAGACCATGGACGAACGTGTTATGCCGATTGCAGTGGCTCCTTTAAATGCACCAGGAAACGTTGTCCTTTTAAGGTACAATATGGTGTAATAAACACCACCCAATTTGAAAACAAACGGGATGGCATACAAATTGTAAAGGATGTGGACATGAAGGCTTCTTTGTGCCATGTTACGCGAGACAATACTTGTGTTACACAAAAAAAGCGGTTACAGTGTACCATTACGGGACACACACATGTCCTGTTATATTGAAAAAGAAAACTACAGATTCCAAAAATGTAGAGCAATTAGTGAGAAACAATCCTAATATCAAGCCCTCAGAAGTACAATCGGTATTTGTACTTTCAGCTTTTCAAGAACGTAGAGACTGGAGGGATGTCGAAAAGGAAGCTGCCTTCGCCATTAACAGAAAATGGATTTCCAACGTAAAAGAAAAGGTAAACAAAGACAGAACCCCATGGACATAATTTCGAGGCCGTAGTCTCTTTCAAAGAATATTGTGATAAGAAAGACCAGTTCTACATTTACAAAATAAACCACCGTAGAGGAAATCTGAACCAGCCATCATACGTTTTTAAAACGAGTTCGGTAAAACTCAATGTAGCCTTGAACATGGACCGCGATGGTGACCATTTCATGACCTCCAAATTTTGTTTCTTTGACGGAAAGCGTAAACGTTGCCGTGGTTTTGTCACTTTGTCCGCCAGTGTGTATCATCCCCTCCTAAGGAAGCAAGTAATGCTCACCACAATGGAGGCGGAAAGGGAAGATCATAGAAACGTTAAATTGTTTTGGGATCTGTTAAGTGAGTGTCTCCGTAAAGTGTCTGGTGATCCTAACTGCAAGTTCAACCCAGTTGGATGGTGCACAGACATGGCTGGGGCAAACTTGGCAGAATTATCAGAGGTTTTTGATGAAACTGTCACTGATCGAATAAAAACCTGCGAGTTTCATTTCAAAGACCACCGCAACAAAATTGCTCGAAAGTTAGACACTGACAGTGCAGCCGAGTTTAAGACTCTGCAATAACCTTTTACTTAGCGCAACAGAAGATGCATATGAATCGTCAAAAGCTGAAATAGATGCATTTATTACAGCAAAGGAAGAACAGGCATTTTTGGCATCTTGGGTTTCTTGGTGGCACGCTAGAAAAAATTTCATTTTTCGTGCATTTGCACAAGACGCGCCAAGAATGAATGAAGCTGAAATTATTCACGCTGGGTGGGTCCACAGGGACCGCCCTAATTTGTCAATGCTTGACGTTTGCCAAGCGGACACTCGTGACTCTTTTCTAATAGACACTGAGCTGAAGAATTATAAGTCGGGTGCTGCACCAGGGGGGAAAGGTGATCGGAAAAGAAAATAACCACGCCAGCGAAGTCAGTAAAGCTAAGCGTCTAGGCCGTGAAATGTTCCCAGATGAGGAATGTGGGCATTTCATAGATCCAAGCTCCGGGCACTGTCCTCGTGAAAATCAGCGCAAGAAACAAAAGACAAAGTCCAAACCGAAACAGCAATCATCGCAGGCCAGTAATACTATCCCTTAGTAGTAATCTTACATCTTTGCCAACTGGCACAATAAGTAACTCAACACCAAACACACAATATGGAGGTTTCTTATGCGCCACACCCTCTAGCAAGTTTCAGTTCGTCGATTTCGTCTTATAACCCGCCACAGCAGGGACTGTTCTTGCATCAAATAGCTCAAACAGTACAAAACATGCAACATGCCTGTTTCGATCACTCACCAGTCTACAGTAGTGGAGGCTACCTTACAACATTTATTCCCAGCGAGAGCTCATCAATTTCCCCTTATGGAGCACCACAGCAAGGATTTGCCTTCCATCAAACAGCCCCAGTAGCTCCGCAACATCTTCTTGGTACTCCTGTAACATGGCATTCAGGTATGTCGCCACAAATACGAGGTAGTGGTCCTGAAGCCAAGCATAAAGAATTGTTACGGGTGTGGAAGTTCATTCGCAGATAAGTACAGAAGCTCCCCCTACAATTTAATTGTGAAACATGTAGACAGGATAGTTACAGGAAAGAACCACTATACGGGGCAGTTAATCTACAGCAGTGATTTCTCAAACACATATTACCACTTAGTAAAAAGCCACATCCAACGAAAAAATCCTGAGTTTTCGGGAATTGTTTACATATCTACAGACCTATACCTTTCAGGTTTGGTTGTGCCTTGCTACAGCTACTTACAGCTTACTTACAGCTACTGGTTCAGTAGAACTGTACAGTGATGTTTTTAGTTGAAAATAACCAATCACAGTAACCCCTTTATTTCTTTTTTCATATAACTGTATGTACGTTTGATGGCGTTCCAGTTCTTGTAAAACATCCTTGATCTTTTCTTCCTTATTAATTTTTCACACAGGTGAAACGTTATAAATGAAACTGAAAATACCGTTCTGTCGTTAGCAATTCAGGGTTTTGACAAACAAAGAAAAACTCACGATGTATTTTTGGTTTGAAATATATGTCATGTTGACAAGTTTAAGGTCAATCGGCTAAGAAAATCAAAAGATATTTCTAAGCACAGATTTATCTGACGTGTCACTGATAGAGGTACCTATAACGTTAATAAAAATTTCAATGAAAACATATTAGAAGTGTAGAAGCGCTATATTTTTTATGAGCTTCTTGGTGCATCAAAAACTCTTTCAGATGCCAGTTTACAAACCATGTTACCTGTTTTCTCGAAAAATCACCAGGAAGCTCTTTAAATTTAAAGACTAGTGGCTGCAGGGCATATTTGGCACCGCAGTTAACCCCCCTAAAGACGGCCACAGATCCCCGCCCCTTTCATATGGGATCTGGAGTCTTCTCCTACACGTTTTTGATCCACTGATATGATCCCTTCAATTAACTTTCAGAAAACTAAACTAAGAACTCACAGAAGCTGATATTTTATCGTCAATCCAGTTAGGGACGGACCATTAGTAAAGTGTTGGGGTGGGGCTGAAAAAAATTTCAGTTTGCAGGGATTATTTTTCTCCCGTTGCTTACGCAAGATTTTATTTCTTTCGGGTGGTATTGACGTTTCTTTGTGTGCTGATGGTAAGGTAGAATTTGTTCTCAAATCTTTATTGGAAATTAATTTTTTGGCTTCCCCTCCCCTCTCCCTGAACACTTGATCGTTGTGTAATTGTAACACCGAGAACTGTTGGAACGTGACAAAAATGATGACATTTTGTACCGTATTTACTCGAATAATGGCCATCCCTCTATTCATGACATCCCTCGAATAATCGCCCCTTTTTAGTGGAATTATATAAAATAATCACCTCTTTCGAATTCCCCCTCCTCCCACCCCCTCGCCCTTCCCTTTCTAGACTGCTAAACAGCTCAATTTTTGCACTGGTCATGAATGCGGAATGCGAGCACTCATCAAACGAGAGTTCTGGAGCGAGGGTGAAAATGGAGAGTACTCACACCGCAAAAAGAGATTTTGAGAAAAAAAAAACGAACTGTTTTGCAGTCTATTCCCTTTCAGTGTTTCTCTGACCTCAGCACAGCTTGCCGCGCCAACTGAAGTGGAATCCGATCCTACTCGAACTCTTGAAATTTAGAAACCAAAAAGAAACCAATTTAATTTGGGTTACCGCATTTTCCACACTCCGCACATCCCATAAAACAAGGGCATTTAAAAAGCCCATTATAGTGCGGAAATGGGATAATGTAGCAAACAATAAAACGATTCCCGTTGAGTGAAATTTAAAATAATTGTCTCACTCAATTAATCGCTGTCCTTCGAATAGTCGCCCCCTTTCAGTGCGAAAAAAAGAAATAATCGCCTCAGCTATTATTTGAGGAAATTTGTAGTCTGCATGCAGACGCCTCTGATTTCCCTTGGATTTACATGCAGGCTGAGGATGTGTACAAAATTAGTTTCACAACATGATGTTCTATTATCCTACTGCTGCCATCAATGCCTCATGATGTACTGCCCCGATGAGCCTCCATCGATTTTTAGTTTGTTTTGTTTGTGTTGTTGTTTCTCAGGGCGTTTGACATTATTTTCTGTTGTGATTTACTGTTCAAGCAGCAGAACATTGATAATTGTGCAGGAATTTATCTTTGCGGATCGAGAACAATAGGCAGGAAAAAAGGCAAACAGCATTAAAACCCGCGATTTCCGGTGTCAGTGATCAATCGATCAAATGCTTTATTTTAATTTAGTTGAATAGCATTAAAAAATCATGGTGCGTTTCCATTTTGAAAGCACAACAGTTCAGTCATGTATAGTGGTAGTTGGATTTCAGTCAGTTTCGAGAATATGGATTCCTCTTTGTTTAGTTATTGTAAATCGCAATGACATATTTTCTAGTCGACCTTTTCCGTCGCCTGACAAACAAATTTAATAAATATGCCCGATTCGCCCAAGTTTCCTTGACAATTGATCAACCCCAATTGTGAAACCGCATACGGCTGTTGTGACTGAGATCTCGTTTTTTTATTTCTTCGATATGGGCTTCTTTGGGTTCTAAATGCAATGCTTAAAAGCGAATTGGAATGTCCATGTGCTATTTTATATCCCCCACCTTCTCCCTTCACCCGCTAACGATTGCATGTCCACATGCAATTCTTATCGCATCTTTAAAACGGTTAAATTAAATTTTTTATATATATTTTATATTTTTGTTATTTATTTTGTTACCCTCAGCCCTCGACAAGGAACCCTCGCCCTCGACATGGAACCCTCGACCCTCGACCCACTGTGATGGCGATCAGACGTGTCTTTACAAGCTAAGGTGTTTTGGCGATGGGAGACCTTACTGAACAAACTTTTCGCTTATTTTAATTTGAAAGAAAGTAACAACAACTGCAGGTTATACCCAAAGCCAAAAGGGAAGAGAGAAGTTCAAGCTCAAGCTCAAGCTCAACTGACACAAAATGAATCGAAGAGGGCCAAAACGATGGATGAAACAGACAACTTCGACAGCTTGAAGTATTTAATTACTAACTTAAGCAAGGAAATGAAAAGCGACTTCAGCAAGCTCCACAAAGAAATTAATAATCTTAGGGAAGACCTAAGAAAGGATGTAGATGAAGCTAAAGGCATAGCAAAGCAAGTTGAAGAAGTGTGGTTGACAATCAACGAAATGAAGGTGTCGATCAGCGCTTTGAAAGCCAAGAACGTTGACCGACTAACCAAAATAACAGACCTTTGCAATGAGCTGGCTAAGGCAAAACAGAAGCTTAAAGAAGCACAAGCAAGCTGCACTGCCCTAGAAAATTACACACGAAGAGAAAACTTAAAAGTTAATAACATCCCTGAACTGGTCGAAGAAGGCGAGAAAGTTTCAAGAAAAGAACTACTCTGTGACATGCTGCACAATGAACTAAACATCGACACCTCCCACATGAGATTCCAAGCAGTTCACAGAGTAAGCAAAACGAATAACAACCGACCAAGACCAATAATAGCAAGATTTGTGTGTAGAGAAGATCGAGATCGTGTCTTTAAAAACAAGGGAACCTCAAGAACAGCCTGCATTTCAACGGAGCTTATATCACAGCGGATTACGATCGAGCAATACAAGAGGAAAGAAGGCCTCTAATCAAGGCCATGTTTAAAGTAAAAGAACAAGGCAAAGAGGCAAAGGTTATTGGAAGGACACTCTTCATTGAGGACCAAGAATACACTGTTGATACCATTCCTGTGGATGTCAAGGAATGTGCAGAAGCAATTTGGCTTTTGACTTGGCTGTGTCTATCTAACATTAGCACTCGTTAATAACTTAAAGCGAAACTGGCTTCAACTGAAAACTACAATTATTTTTTTGGTCAGGATCCCATTAAGCCTTCAAAGCACTCGAAAGATTAAGTTTTATTTTTTTTCTTATTAGCATCCTTATTTGTCTTTCTATAATGAACTTTTTTAGTGCCCTTTTCCCTATGTTTTTTTACTGTCTTTTTTATTTTTTCTTACAACTATATTTACTCATTTTAGCATAACTGATGTATTAAATTACTTATTAATTTATTGTAATTACTTTCAAGTATTGTACATATTGTAAGTTATGTCATTAGTGTTTTTGTGGTGCAAATAAAGTACTAGTTGAATATAAAAAAATTACATTCAGAAAGACTACAATGCACTAGTGTTTTCAGCTTCCCATTTGCAAGTGTTTTTACTTAAACTGTTTTCACTTACAAGAGGTCGTGATGGTCTTTCTGGATGTCTCATTAGAGGAAACAAATGGAAGAGCTTATAAGACTTAGCAACCGAGCCCAGTTGGGCAGCAAAGAGGCTTCTAGATTGCTGGGCATCGAGCTATCACTGACCCCACTGACAACAATCACCAAAGCTTTCAAGAACATCTTGAAAGCAAACTTCATAGTAGCATGCAAAGTTCAAACCTGTTCAGGGATACTCAGCATGTCAATGCTCGAGCAATCAGCCACTACCCTGCTGGAGCTGACTGACTTTACAGTACGCTACAAAATAAACAAACCTTTGCGCTATGAAACAACCGCTGATGACATCTTAAACTGTTTGACAATTCAGGCCAATAACATGACGACATGGTTAGAGAAGAACGACACTGTTGGTAGTGAAAGATTTGATGCACTCGCTAAGATGATAGGAGATGCTCTTCACGATGAACAGGGGTTGCTGTCCTTCCTGGGGCTCGACAAAAAAAAATCAACGTGGTTTTGATCGCGTGACCGGGTTCCACCCTCAACTGAACTTGTGGCTATTTACAATAGGGCCAAGCAACTAGCTATCATTGGCAAGTACATGGGGGACAGCATGAGTCAGCACATCAACCTTACAATCATGCAATATGTCAAGTGGATGACAAGAGAGACCGAACAAGTCAAAAAGCCAGACTTGCCAGTGGCACTAAGGACGTATTTGAAATCCTTTTCCATCTTCTAAAGATTTGAAAGATGTAACAGATGCGACAGAAGTCATGCTGACGAGAGAAAACAACAGACCAGAAGAGAAGGTGGCTGACCTCAGAGTGGCCTCATCGGCACTGACAATAAGCCTAACATGCACATGCTGGTAATGTCCTTTAGAAGTGCTGTCGGAAACAGGTTAATTAGCATAGAACTCACTGCTGATTTAGTTGCGTGAATTTGTCTGGAAATTACAACTTTCTCAAGTTGCTACCTCACTGTAGAGAAAATGGTTGAGGAGCATTGCCAGCCAGTTGGGACACAATTATTTCAAATTATGTTAAGAAAGGCAACCCATTCTGTGCCTCCAGGTGGGATTCAAAAAGAAAAATTCTAGAAAGAAGGTCTGCCCGTTTTTTACATGGTTCCTTGTCTTGTTTCTTTCCCAATTGTCCTGTGAAGGTGAAACTTTCTATCTTGGAGGAGGATTCAAATTCCCTGCTTGTTTATTTCCTTGGCATTGTAGAACACCAAGGAGATCTTCAACATGGAAGAAACATAAAAGGATCAGAAAGGGCGAGAATAAGATCAACTTTACAATATGAACATCCAAGCAGGGTACACCACCTTTTCCCGCTGGACCCTATGATCTATGCCTCTGGAAACAGAGATTGGGTTGGTAATGAGAAAGTGCTTCAGAAGAACTGAAGTAAAGCCAATCTGAAATGGAGACCACATGTTTGTGTCATTCAAAGCCTCACAGCCCAGCGGCAGAAATTTATAAAGAAGAATCAACGGGCTAACACACATTTCATGATTCCAACAAAACTTCATCTTATAAACTTCCTCCAGAACGTATCAATCCACCCTGCAGTCATCATGATGTGGAGTGAAGCAGACATTTGTCTGTTCCATGACCCTAGCCCTAACGGGTGATCTGGCAAGGAAGGTTTTTACTATGCCTTGGTTGTTTGACATCCAAAGGAAAACAAACCACCAATATCTGTTGCTCAGATGTTTTCCTCAAGTCAAAGCATGAACACTTTGACTCATCTTATAATGTCTTTCACGTGAGATGCAGCCAAATTTTATGGAGAAAAAGTTGTAATGCCTTGCCACATAGAGATTGATTTAAGTTGGGCTATACGACCTAGTGTTCTTCATGGCTTTCTCGGCACAGACATTCAGTTCTTAAATAGATGCTGGCGAATGGTTGAAGGGAAAGCAAGTTCTGTGGAGTGGGAAAATGCAAGACTACATATAGTTATAGTGAAGTCATCTGAAGCCGAAAGTGTAACATTGCTTTCCTATGGGTAGGGTTTCTATTAGTCCAAAGGTATTCCTTTTCCTGCTAACAGGCAGGCAAAATTCTGATTAATGGCCATAATAAATGTTGTTGTTATTGTTGTTGTCCTTAAGAAATTTGATGTAGTTTAAATTAATAGACTGAAAAGCAGACCCGTGGGAGCACTTACAATGTAAGTACTGACATGATTTAACTTTGCTTTCAGATCAGTGAAACCTTTCCTCAAATAATTTGCCAGGTCTGTCATTGGCTTACTTGCCAACTGCACAGAGTGGACATAATGGCTCGAGATTGCAATGTCTCTAGTAGTCTTATGTCATCCAATAAGATTCTCTAGTTAAAAAGATACTGCTTTTCTTGATGAAGCGTGTAAAGCGAGAGGAAGGTATAAAAGAGAGAATTGATGCGACATGTCCTGAGAAGATTCCTTGGGAAAATGAAACAATCTTTCCAACAATGAAAGGCAACTCATTGCAGAAATGTCTCCATGGCAGTGATTAAAGGCATCAAAATAAAAATGAAACAAATGACCACAAAGCCCAGTTGCAACGTCGATGATCTCAACCATGCAGACTTAGCGAAATATTTGAAAGTTACATTTTTCCATTTGTGCCTGTCTGAAGTGGTATGATGCTTGGTGTGTTATACTGTACAATATTTGCTCAATATTGACGTAGCTAGATTTTTATATTTATGTTGGTATTGAAAACAGTTTGAACGTTTGCATACTAACTGTGTAATAAACTCAGAATCTGTAATCTGCGCTCTGCGTAATCTAGGTTTTTCTTTTTACAATTCCATTGTAAAACAGGCCTCATAAACAGTCCCATGATATTAGTTTGTAAAGTTGTTACCTCTCCCTGTGTTATTGTGTTATGTTCAATTGTTCAATGATAAATATTGTAAAGGTAAAATATAATTATTGCGGGTCCATGCATTAAATAAGTCCTCCTTGTGTGCAGGAAATTTGCATTGAAATCTGCCAGGTGATCAGTCAAGGTTTCCAGATGCCAAGAAAAAGAGGCGCTAATCGCATTTAATAAAGAAATGATCTTAGTAAACCTATGAAAGTGAAAAACAAAGTTATCATTTAGGAATATGATAAGAATTACTGGTCTAAACAACGGTTTTGTCTGCTACAAGTTAACAAACAGAGGCGTTCTACTGCAAGGCTCAAGGAAGGTGGCAGTCAGTCTATCGTTCAAGTGCATGAGATTGTAGTTACAAAGCCACTCGACTTACCATTGATTATCCAACAAATGAGGGATTACAAACTGGGGCAAATTTTACAACAATACTCTTCTGAGCAAACGAGATGTGACAAAAAACGAGGTACTTTCAATACAGTATCTTTCTTGTTTTCACTTTTAGTTTATGGAAAAGCATAATTTTTATCCAACTGCATTTGATGTTCTTAAAACATTTCACAATGATCCAGGCCAATGACAAACCCAAAACAAACAACAAACAAAGTACTCTCCCCGAAACCTCACGACAGTGGTGTCCCATAGTACTATTTGTGTTTGTTTACATTATAAAGAGTAGAGGGAAAGAAGAGGAAATGGGCATTCAAGATTCTTCAGCCACAGCAGAAGAAAAATGGACAAAGTAGATACATAGTGAAAGTTCAAACCAGATGGGAAAATACCAACAGGCTCGAAAAAAGCAATGGAAAAACGCAGCAATGTATGTGGATAACGTAACACTTGCCAAAGTTTACAGCGGTAATTGATCAAAAGTGGTCCTTTTTTAGGCCCCTTCTTTCCTTTTACAGGGTACTATTTTTCCTGCGAAACCAATCAGAAGAGGCAATTATAAACAACGAAACCTCTGCATAGCGACAGCACCCGCAACAGAACCCAAACAGTGTGACGGCATGACATGTGAGAAATCAAACAGAAGAAACGTGTGATCGAAGAATTAATATGTATAGATCAGAGCAAATAGTTTAAAATGGAAAAAGTTGAAGTGATCCCGCTGAAAAAGTTGTTACACATGACGAAGGAGAAGTCAGAAAAGGGTAATGAGACTCATGGTTCAGGCTTGCAGTCGAGAATAGTGCTAGATTTTGATAAGTTGAGGGAAGTTGGCTGGACAATAACACAGGACAAACTATTGTCTTCATTGGGAGTGAAGGTTTACTTTCGCTACATAAAATATAACACCCCAAATCTCACTGCAAACATCATAGAAAGATGCCAGTTGTCCCACCTCCACTTTGCCTACCAGAATTGACAGCTTTTTTGTATTTTTTCTGCAAGTCTTTGATCTTGCTTGAAATTCTCTCATGGGTGAAGAGGCTGACATCATGTGGCAGTGACGTTTCTCCATGCTGTTGTCCATACAAGCTTTCAAACTCTTTTCTGACATCCTCGTACTTCCATTTAATGCTCTCCCATTCTAACCCTTCATAATCATTTTGGGAAGAATACGAATGGACCACTCCTATAAGTAGTTCTACTTCATTATCTGTCGAACTAACATTTTCTGCAGCATCTGAATCTGTTCCAGGCCTTTTTCTTGGCAGCATTTTGATGTCCACCAAGGATGAGCAAACCTGCTTGGTAACCATCCAACCGGAATGTCCTCTTTCGTATAAATGCCTGCGATTGTCGCACGGAGTCAAGAGATCAAAGGAGAGCAGTAGAAGAGCATAAGAAAAGAATAGAATTTGAGAGAGAGCTTCTTGAGCAAAAGGCGGAGTTGAGAAACACTGCAAGCAACAAAAAACAGCCGCTAAAGAAGCCGAGCAGCTAAAATTATCTTCATTTACTAAACTGCCTAAGCCATCTACTGTTCTGGGGGAAGTTTACCAATTCGACGAGCCTGTCATCCCCGAGGAAATTCGGATATTTGAAGGAGCTATTAGAGAAACATGTACAAATAGACATCAACAGCCTGCCATTTACTGAGAAGGGATACAAAACCATGAAAGCAATTCTCGATGCAGAATATGGGCAGCCCACTGAAATTGTTAATGCCCATGTGCAAAATATCATGGAGTTACCAATAATCACTGGAGCAGATCCAAGGAAAGTGAAAGAATTTTACAAACAACTTCATTACAATGTGCAAAGCTTGAACACTAGGGAAACTGTTGACCAGGTTATGTCATCATTAAACAAAACAATGGAGGAAGTCCTCATGTGGAGTATTAAAAATCAGCTAACCATCCATCCAATTAAAACTGAGGCAATGATAGTAAGGAAAACCTCTTTTGTTGGACCCATGCCCCCCCCCCCCTCTACTTTGGTACTGGCCATATTGACCTGGTCAACTATACCACTTGCCTTGGAGTTAAAATTGACAACAAACGCACATGGTCTGTGCACATTGACTCTGTAAAGAAACATTTCACACAGAAGGTAATCCAGGCATTTTATCGCCAAAAATAGGTCAACCTGTTACTAATTGCAACAGAAGGTTTTTTAACGCCTTTTGGTCCAGGAACATGTCCTCTATAACATAGCAAAAGTCTCTGAAAATCTGAGTGGGGGAAGATGACTAAAAACGAGTTTTATTAGAACCCCATATAATGCAGCATGGAAACGAAGCTGCAAGTACTGTCTGCTCTATTGCGTGAGTTTTGACCACGTGCAGCATGCGCTAGCAGAGAGAGAAAGAGTTTATCGTGTTTTCTTCCTTAAGGCAAGTCCATTTACATAAAAAGGTAGAGATTACATCAAATAATTGCTCACTTAAAATTCTTTAATCAGCAAAAAACACAAAGCTTGCAGAAAGCGTCTGCGCTGTTAGCTATCTGGCTGAGGCATTAAGTAAAGAATTTTGTCTTCCGCGAAAAAAGTTAAAAGTTGAAAAAGAAATTTTTATGCTAAAAGAAACAGTACGGTTATGTGCTAAAGTTATCGGTAATTCAAGAAAAATTCATTGCGACCTGAGTAGTGAATCCCAAAATGATGGAATTTCATCTCAGTGAAAACAGCAGATATTGTACTCATCGCTTCGCGCTTCGTGTGTTATCTTTTTCTCATAACTTAGAAATCACTAAATTAAAACCTTTTCTAAAATTAAATTTTATCATGCGAACAATAAATGCTCTTTGAACACAAAACAATTTGTCTGCAATTCATTCTCACTGAAGACAAGTTCGGCAAGAATAAAACCAAACTTTTAAAAACGTTCAAGAAAGCCAATTTAAGTCACATTTATGAAATCAACCTACACGTTCTCGAGTACCATATAGCTGTATATAGAAATTGCATTACGTATTTGAGATTTGTTTTGGGAAGAAACAAATCTATCGTTGTCTTAATGTCTTTTACACTATCCAATTTGCCTATAATTTCAGAAAAAAAAGATTTTGAATCATGGATGAAACAGTAAACTGTGTTATTTAAAAATATATCTTGCCGTGGTGAGGGTGACGTCGTAACTCTAAGAGAAAAGGGAAGCGAGGGAATAAATCGGGCGAGCACAGAGCGGAATGATACCAACACTACGGTTCCTGGGCAGCAGGTGCATCAGAACTGTCAGCGAGAGTATTGCCTTCCCAGCAACATCAAGCGAGCTAAACTAGTTGTTTTGTCTGAAACAACTAGTAATCGTCGCTCTCTAAAACGCAAAGCAGAACATCGTTTCTCATTCAAGACTGACTGTATCTTTTGTGGCACCAAAGTTGAGTTCGGAGAACAGAGAAAAAGACTGGGGGAAGCATTCAGGGTTGCAACAATAGAAAAGAAAGCCACAATGTTGAAAATTTGTTCAGAGAGAAAGGGCGAGTGGTCTGAAACGATAAATGCTAGGCTTCTAAGTGTGCACGATTTTCCTGCTGCTGACGCGGTTTACCACCAGACCTGCAGTATAAACGTCTGCACAAAGAGGCAATTACCTAAAGTTTATGAAGCGGATGAGCTACCTGCTGTCAAAAAGAGGAAAGTAGGTCGTCCCCGGGATGAAGAAAAACGCGAGGCTTTTTTGATATTCACGAATTTTCTTGAAGAAAATGACGTCGAACAGATAACAGTGAGTGATCTAATGGAGATAATGGAAGAATATTTGAGTGTCACAAATAGCGGCAGCACATGAAAACCAAACTTCTTGAGTATTTTGGAGATAAGATCATAATAACGGTTATTAACGGTAAGCCGAGCATTGTAACTTTTTGAACCACTGCTGCTACAATTTTACAAGAGTTCCACGAGCAGCGGGATGACCTGGATATCAAAGAACAAAAATGAACATCATCAAAACAGCAGCTAAGCTAACAGAAAAGGGAAGTCAAATCAATTGCGACATCAAGTGACAACTACCCCGCGCTAGCCACCGATGCCGAATCACATGTCTACTATCTTCCCGCTACACTTTCAGCATTTCTGGAAGTTCTTGTCCAAATAACTCGTTGAAGGTAGCGTCAGTCGGGCAGGCCATTGTTTAAGCTGCGCGGCCACAAGTCGTTGTCGCACCTTTACTTGCAGTTCAGTTGCACCACAAGTGTGCCTCGCGCTTCCTTATTGGCACCTTGCATCACCACGGATTTTGTTCATCATAACCAAGAAGTGCAAATGTTCAACCAGAATGCTGCGCATGGCCAGGGAACTAATATACCTTATTTTAATGGAGAGTTTGTCCAGTACCTGGCCTACAACGTCGACCACAACACTAGAACACTGGACGTCAATAACACCTTCCACAGTATGGGCATGATTGCAGTCCTTTACACCTGGCACCAAACACAATCGTGATGTCCCGCGACGCAAAGTTACTCCAGAAGAAATTTGGACAACTGGAAGGGTAGAACTATATCCATGTGGGCCCAGACAGGTGAACGTGGAGATCAAATATAAAGACCCTTGTTCTTGTACAAGCGGAACACCCAACTGCTAACCTCGGCGTCCTTTCGAAGGTATCTCTACTGTTTGGCACCCCGCGCCCATCTTGGAGTAGCATGATACAATTTGTTCACCAAGGAAGGCACCTCGCAGGGCAAGTCTTCTGTTATGTTTCTTCCTATGATCGATATGAATCCAAGCGATGTCACGTCTATCTCTTCCGCCATGAACTTTGGTTCTGAGCATGCTAAGCAACACGGAATTACAAATCCAATCATCACGTTTCATCAGCCCCTGTGGTTAAAGGCCTTTAATATAATACAGACGGAACCAGCTAACAGCGTTTTGCGCAATGTGGTCGTGCGTCTTGGTGCTTTTCACGCGGAGATCAGCTTTCTCGGAAGTATCGGCCTTCTGATGGCGGGGTTCGGTTTACGAGAAGTCTTAGAACTGATATATGCGTCTAATGACCAGAAAGGCTATTGCACTGGCAGTGCGTTCGCACCTCACTGTGGATGCTGCTATGAGTGTGCTATATTCGGACGTTTTGGAAGTACCTGTACCGCTTCTACAGCAGCCAGGTAATAACCATTTATTTTGTCGATAAAGCGTATCTGGCTTTGACCTTTTTATATTGTGGTTTCCGAGGAAAACACCACAATTTGCGATGTGAACGGGGAAGTTGCAGCAAACAGAGAGACTGAGATTGAGCATAGAGGTATTGACTTCTGTAAAATTAATACGATACACTTTTACATGTCACCCAAAGCAGACAGCAATTACATCAGATTCTTCTTCATTTTGTCAATTCAGGTAATGAGAGTACTATAGCGTCTGTATTAGCTGATGAGATTTCCGAGTCAGATATCCATTCCCCCATTGCATAAAGCACTCATAACAGTAAATATTAAAAGTCAATAGTTTTATCCCCCAAATCGGCGGTTTAATAGAGAAAATGCAATAAGACATTTTAATCTAATATTGCAGGCCGCCAGCGTCGCTTCGAGATTTGCTAGTCCGCTTGTGCGATTACAGTGTATGCTTCCGAAGATCGCTGTAATCTCTATTTTAGGCCAGCGCCAAAGGCAAATGCGAGAGGTGTACGAGTTTGGCATATGAAGAAAGTCAAAGATCAGCTGGGTAGGGGAGTTTGCGGAAACTCCCCAAATCGGTGGTTTAATAGAGGAAATGCAATAAGACATTTTAATCTAATATTGCAGGCCGCCAGCGTCGCTTCGAGATTTGCTAGTCCGCTTGTGCGATTACAGTGTATGCTTCCGAAGATCGCTGTAATCTCTATTTTAGGCCAGTGCCAAAGGCAAATGCGAGAAGTGTACGAGTTTGGCATATGAAGAAAGTCAAAGATCAGTTGGGTAGGGGAGTTTGCGGAAACTCCGTTTCTTCACGCCGTAACCGGATGTGACACCACTTCGCGCCTGTATGGAGTTGGCAAGGCACCGACGCTGAAGAAATTTGAGAATGTACCATACTTCAGAGAGCAAGCTAACGTGTTCAGCTGTCATTCCGCTGTATCTGACGGGCACTCGTGTCATTTTTCGGTGGTAAGCCAGGGGTTGGTCTTGACGCTCTTAGGTATCAGCGATACTTCGAGAAACGTGCAACGAAGACATCTCATATATGGCCACAGAATCTCCCTCCAAGTGCAGCAGCGGCCCAATTTCACGGTCTGCGCGTCTATCTACAAGTGAAGTAGTGGCAGGGAGAGGATGCAGAAATGTTGCTAGAGGACTGGGGATGGAAAGTCACTGGTGATCAATTATTTCCTGTTGCGACGGACTTGCCGCCTGCCCCAGACTCGCTTCTTCAGTTAATCTGATGCAACTGTTTGTCTGACTGTAACACTATGAGGTGCATCTGTCGCAAGAATGGTATGCAGTGTTCTCCAGCCTGCGGCCAGTGCAAAGGGTCTGCGTGCACTAATTATCCTTATGTTCTGGACTACGAAAGTGAAGATTCGGAAGACTAACTTGTGTAGCATGTGTATATTAGAATACAATTATGACTCTCTAGTGAGAAGATAGGTTTGTTTTGTTAATGTTACTATTAATTATTAATAAACTATGTCTCGGCCAATGTCAACTTTTGAATAACTCAACAGTTTACAAAGTTACTATTTTATGAGAATTTTTTTCCAGATTAGGGCCTGGAATCATTGTATTAAGAGTATGTTTTTAGTTTTGAAGGAAAATGGCTCGATTTATACCGATAAAAAGCGATTAACAGCAAATTTCGATTTATAGCCTCGTTTCTATGTTGCAGCAGAGAGCGAGTTTGACGTTGATTGTATTTGGAGGTGTTCCCATGCTTGGATCTTTAGAGACTTTTAGTATATTCATAAATAGGTTATTTCTAACTGGTTTATGATGAGAAAGCTTCTGTTGCAATTAGTAGCGGGTCCGATTACAAAATGACTGGACTAAGGTGGGAGCTTTAAAGAGAATGAGAATCCTACCCAAGAAGGCTCTTGAGGAAATATACTTTAAAACAACGTAACATAACGTAAGGAATTTCAGTATGGAGTAATTGTTCTCTTTCTACATTAAACTCTTTAAACCATATCCATGCAAGAGCAGCTCATTGTGAATAACCTTGATCCAACGATGGCAGATAACACATGTATTATTAAATCCAATTGGCTGTCCATCTCTTATTTCTATAAAAAAAATCTGTGCTGTTATTAATGCATAAAGTATATTATGAAACAACGACACAATCTATATGTGAACTGTTTTCTAAAAGAGCAACTTCAAGATCTTCTCGTGCACCTAACCAATTTAACATCATTGGATTTAAATCAGACTGGCAGAAATACCCTACAATACAGAGGTCCTGTAATCTGGAATTTTGTAAATAGATTAGTTAAAGCACCATAAAATTCTTATTCTTATAAACAAATTTTATGTAAACATGTTAATATTATTGACAATTTTTCATTTGATAAGGGGCAACAGTAGTCACTAACAAAAAAGACGATTTTGTAATTTTACTTGTTGGTATATAGTCTTATCTAATTTGTATATAGTTCTAATTTTGTAAATTTAATTTTTTTAAATGTAATTCTTAAGTTTTAGTATAGTAGGTCCACATCAGCCCTTTGGCTGCCTTTTATCCAACCTACTTACCAAAAAAAGTATGTATGTATGTATGTATGTATGTATGTATGTATGTATGCATGAATGTATGTATGAATGTATGTATGTATGTATGTAAATGTGAGGTCTACTTTGAACAAGTTAAAAGGAATAAAGGCTGATCTGGTGCGTGGAAACGAAGCCTGGAGAGACTGGGACTTCAAAGATCTTCTAAGAGAACTCAAGAAGTGGACCAATATTAATCTGGTAGAAGAGAGTAGCCCAACAAAAGGAGTTTATGGAAATTCACATCATAAATAGCGTGTTTTCAAAACACAATCAAACCAGCAGGAGCCACGTGCTGGAAACTAGTGTGTGTACAGTAATGACGACAGACACAGATCAGTGAATTGTACAAAGGTTACTGAAGTTGACAAGAGGCGAAAAATATTATCCGAGAAGAAACTGTGTTTTAACTGTACCAGGACAAGGTATCGGGCAAACGAATGCAGATGCAAATTAAGTGCCAGATGTGCAACCTGAAACATCACAAGTCAATATGTTTCAAGCAAGAAAACAAAGCCAATCTGCTCCTTGTCGCCACAGGAATTACTACCGTGCATGTGATGTACCCAGTTGTTGTTGTCAGGTTGAGGGTTTAAATGCTGGGCTTTGCTGGACACAGGAGCAGGGAGTTCCTACCCATCTGCTGCACTATTAGACCAAGCGAAAGAAAGATGTCAGGAAGATCGAAAAGTTGCTGGGAGCATCAACAAGAGAAGTGAAGCCGAGTATTTACAAGTCAAGGGAAAAAAGCAACCGACCTTCATTTTCTGTCCAATCAATCTTCACACCTGTCTATGATCGCTGCCAAAATTTAAAACGTAACAGTGCACTGGTTTCAGAGTAATGAAAGGTTGACTGCTGTTGTCAAGAATGCCATATTGGATTTGCAGTCGCAGGAATCGCACAGCAAAAGCTACAAGCATGCACTTTGATGTTTCAGTCGTGGGGATCCTCATGTCGGTATTATATCTCGTGTGGGTTTCATGGAGTTTGAGGTCGATCACAGGAGCCAGTCTCCAGATGAAAGTAAGTTCAATTGCTCTTGCATCCTTTTTTATATCAAATTAATTTTACAGGCTTGGAATAATGAAACTGTTTTTTTCCCTTGTTGAGAAATGTCTGTCACGAGCATGAAATCAGATTCTCTAGCTTCCCTTGAAGCATTGTGAAAGCTTGGGCTCAATTGTCAGTCAGTAACAATACTTAGTCATTCGATAAAATTTCTTTTTGCCGATACTTATTGAATTTACCTTTCTCTTACAGCCATGACATTCCCTATTCACCGAGGAAGTTCTTTAAAATGCAAGATCTTCATCGGGTAAACCAACCGATGCATCTGACAAAGATCTATGTTCATGGACCTACAAGTCCATGTTCTCCTTCTTGGTGGTAAGCTTGCTTTTTGCACACAAATCATGGCTTTATATAGATGATCAATTAGTCTATTTGTTATTTAACTGAAGAGAAAGATTAAGAATTTTACAAGTTACATGAAAGCTTAGTTCCACATGCTCAAACGAATTCTAGTCTTTATAGAAGCTTTATACTCTTGAGAGTATTCTCCACGCTGAAATCTAGAATTTCAGTAAGATAATGTCAGCTTACTTCAATGATTAAGAACATACTGGTTTCCATAATAAAGTACCAAGAGCATTTGTTACGCCACAAAATGTAATAATTGACGCAAAATGTAATAAATTTGATGCAAAATGTAATAACTTCAGTTTTGTCCTAGCTCAGTGGGGAAGTACACATATGAACATCTATACTTGGAAACGAAAAACGCCACCCGTTGTACACGTCATCGATCACGTGACTAGATCGACTATTTCCGTTTTATTATACCAGTCAACACCAATACAACATTTTGTGGTAAAAAATGAACGAGGATAGCATGTAGAAAAACTTATTTCTTCCAGTAAATTGACCTTATGAAAACCCAGCCAGCCATTTTGTTTCAGCCGGTTTATTGATCTATGTTTGTTAACCTAGACTGCGTCACAGGCTATGTTAACCGTGAGACGGATTTACCTGTTGACTTAAGAGGCCCTGTTAGGGGGGGTCTGAATAATCCATAATCCTGGATAAATTTTGGAAATAATCTGTATCCCAATATTGTAAAAAAAAATATCCCTAAAATAAAATTCTAAAACAATCAATTTATAGCAACCCCTAATTACCCTTTTGTGTCACGTGAATTGATTTACGTACTGTATATCAAGCATAAATACGAAAAAAGCAAGTGACACACTCGAACACCAACCCCGCGGCCTGGCCAGTACCTTACGCATGCGCACAGCCATATCACCCTGGCAGTTGCAGCCATGGACAGCTGTTTCGTCCTAGTTAGGACTCGTCAGCATGGCATAGCCAGGCAGGGTCTCACAAAAGATCATCGACAGCTATGCCATGTTGACGAGTCCTAATAAGGACGAAACAGCTGTCCATGGCTGCCACTGCCAGGGTGATATGGCTGTGCGCATGCGTAAGGTACTGGCCAGACCGCGGGGTTGGTGTTTGAGTGTGTCACTTGCTTTTTTCGTGTTTTACTTAAAATTAACTGACACACTGATCGGCAAAAATGCTGATCCACCTCCCCATACGCATGCTGTGGGAGGTTGGCCGTGCTGTCCCCAGCCAACAGCTACCACGTGTGTTGTGTGGAGCTGGCGCTTAAAGCGATGCTTGCATCCGCCTTGGCAGTAAAGGACACCGACAAAACGACTTTCGGGTCGTGTATAACCGTGGGTATTTCCATCTTTCACCCTGCACTTCAATTCACACGTTCTATCTCTGAAACTGAATTGCCTTTCCTTGGTATCAATTTACGCACTTCTGGCAATCGAATCTCTACTACCATCTACTACAAGCCCACAGAAACCCACAGTTATCTCACCACCAGTCATCACATCCTCGACACTGCAAAGAAAGCCTACCTCACAGTCAGCTCATACGCATTCGACGCCTCTGCTCTGACGACGCCGACTTTCTAGCAAGAGCACATGAAATGGCCTCTTTCTTTGAAAGGCGTGGTTACAATGCACACACTCTCCAACATGATCTTGAGGAAATCCGACATGTCACACAGACCGATGCCCTCAAACGGAACACCGTGGCCGATGAAAAGGACAGCAGGATCCCTTTGGTTCTTACTTACCATCCTCTGAACAACAGAATCAAACAGATTTTGCTTGACAACTTCAGCATCATATCGAACGACCCTGAAACCAAGGAAATATTTCATCAGCCACCAATGATCGCTTATCGCCGAGATCAAAACCTGCGAAACGTCTTGGTCCACACGTCCGACACAAATCAAACTACTTCGCCTGTAGGTTCTGCTCCTTGTCGACACCCCCGCTGCCGTACCTGTGACCACATCTCAAATGACGCTACTCTACTGGCTCCAAAAGGCTCCTTCACCATCAGAGAGTCCTTTACCTGTCTTTCATCTGGCCTTATATACTGCATCTCCTGCCGTCGTTGCCTGCCATTTACATCGGCGAAACTGGGCGCACTCTTAGGGAAAGGTTTGGCGAACATCTCAGGAGTATTACCAAGAGTGCACCCGGTTTTCCAGTCGCAGAGCACTTCAGTTCCAATGGGCACTCTGTGGATGACGTGCAGGTTTGCGGCGTCAAGCTCTGCGGCGGAAACAAGCAAAGGAAACGGCAGGAGATGCGCCTTATTTTCCAACTTGGTACCTGTCAACGGCGCGGCCTAAATTCTGACTTTCGTTTCTTCTCAAGGTCGCACGCGCATGCAAGAGACAATCATTTTAAACTTTAGATGTCGTGGCGTATTTCTCAACGAACATAGTTCCACTGAACAAGAAACGTTTGGAACTTATTAAAAAATTTTGGCACTTTAAATTACATTTAAAAAAGTTTATTTTATATTTAGCCGTTTGTTAAGGAGTGTTTTAGTGTAGACTGAGTTTTAAAACCTTCCAAAAGCCGCATGCATGCAACGGATTAGAGGTCAAGTCTGTCGGTTGTGGTTCCCGTGATTTTGAAGCTTTTTGACCTCATTTTAGCATCCTTTTTTTGCCTGGCGGTTGTTGTGTTGTTTTTGCCATTAATATTGGCATGTAGATTTTTATGTAGGAAAGGTTTGAATTTCTCTAACTGACTGATTCTCTCTGACATGACAGGATCTGAAATGATCTGTTGGCCGTGAATGTCTTTCCTGCTATTAATGTCACGCTGGGCCCAGCTATTTTAGTTTTGTCTTTGCAGGATTTTAAATTTCAGGATCCAAGCTTTGTTGCAGAGAGAGTTGTAGCTTAATAAGCTGTTCAACTTGTAGAGAGTTAAGTTTGTCTCAGTCAAGGCTGTAATTTTAGCTTCCATTTGCTACACTTTATAGCTGCATGGAGCTCGCTGTTTATACTAAAACCTCCGTTGGCAATTTTAACAGTCTAGTGACTGCTTCGTTAAAATTTTGCATTGAATCCGCAATCTTCCGATCCGTAGACCGATTCACCCCCCTCTCAGGAAAGCTCAGAGATTTCGATTTCTCAGACGTTACTTTATGCATAGAAGGAGACAACATGAACTTTTATTGTGTTTGGTGTTATTTTTATTGCCGTTTTTAATCCCTTTGGAGCCATTTTGATATAGCTTTCTGTTCGTTACTTCGAAGGTTCCAGGTTTATCTTCATCCGGCTCGGCAAATGCTCAATATCCAACTTATACTTTGCTGGCAGGGGCTTCTTACTCTCTTGAATATGGTTGCCAAGTGTTTCTGATTAATACGTTGACTTGTATAATTGAAACGGAGATATTAGCGATTTTCGATCTAGTCACGTGATGGATAACATGTACAACTTGATTGATACGTGGCGTTTGTAAAACTGAAGTTATTACATTTTGCATTACTTTAGTTTATTACATTTTGCGTCAAAAGTTATTACATTTTGGGTTACCGAGTTTATTACATTTTGCGTCAAAAATTATTACATTTTGGGTTACTATTACATTTTGCGTCAAAAGTTATTACATTTTGGGTTACTATTACATTTTGCGTCAATTATTACATTTTGTGGCGTAACAGCATTCATATGAACATGCAGCATGACCTCACCAAACAATGACCACTTTTGTCTGTCCAGGGAAATCCACACAGACTGCAAACTCTTTACTAGAGGGGCCAGTTAATAATTTGTGATATTCAACTCTTTTAATTGCCAAGGGCAATTGTCTGGTTTCCTAAAAAAAATTATTCGCATAGAAATTCCGAAGAGGTAGGAAGTATCAAGAGCCAAAGCTTTGAAGGAAGGTATAAATGCTAAATTTTTCAGAGGCTGAGGTTCAAAACCAAACCTTTCCATGGGGGTATGGACATTTTCTAGAACACATTGAAATTTTCTTAATATTTTGAAACAAGTAGGATATAACTGTTTCATTGAAGTAAAATAACATAACATACATGTAACCTTTACGAGGATACCACCCTCTGCTCCCAAGCACAAAGAGGGGAATTTGCAGTGACTTGCAAGTCTAAACAGAAAACTTGAGCATCAAGAACTGACAAAGGATTACACAGATATTATCGAGGACCAAAAGAAATCAGGTGTTGTGGAGATAGCAGGCAAACCGTGTATTGGCAGTCAAGCCAGTAGTGAGAGTCACAACAGAATCTACAAACCTGCAAAATGTTTATGACACCTCTGTGAGTGCCTTAGACAGTGCTCCATCGCTAAATGATTGTTTGTACACTGGGCCGCCACTACAAAACAAACTATGGAGCATACTGGTGAGAGGACAGTTCAACCCTGTGGCTATCACTGCAGATTTACAGAAGGCCCTTCTATAAGCAAGGGTGAGAGTGAGAGTGCAACTGCAATGCAATGCACTTTCACTGGTGTTAAGATGATCGCTCGCCTCTTAGAGGGTTTGAGATTCATGAGGGCACTTTTTGGACGTGTGACACCTCCCTTCCTGCTTGGGGGAGTCATCAAAGTGCATCTCAATGACTGGCGTCCTGTCGCAGATGGTCATCTTGCTAAATTCTGGCAGAAGATGGAAGGCACACAAACGTTTCAGGGGGTGGATTTGACAGGTTCCATCCAGGGTAAAGCCAAGCGTGGGGGAAGTATATCAGGGAGCCTCAAGTCCGAAATGGTAACAGCTGTAAACCTCACCATGCAAGGCCTTCATGAATGGTTTGGCGTACTGCTCGGTACCGAGAATCAGGGGTGTAAGGCCGTAAGGCCATCAATTACGGCCCAAGACAAGTGGTCAGCAACATGCTGGTGTTCAATGTTGACAGCTGGCCAACACATCCCAGTGACCTGTTGGATTACGGAAGAGATGAGATTGGGCACTCGACACAGTGGTTTCGTCCCATTTTAGGGAGAGCAGGCTGCAAGACCTCAGCTATTCAATATCAGTACATCTCTCTGAAAGCTCAAATCAATGGGCAGTTCCACAAGCTTGATTATGGCAACCTTTGGGAGGCATTACTCACCAAAGTTCCATACAAGAATGACTTTGAAGATGTTTCACATCTTGTGGAGTTAGTTCTTGTCCTTCCAATCCCAAGTAGCTCGGAGAGCCTCGGACTAGAATTTAGTAGAATAAGATTTTAGACTGAGTCCAAAAGAATTGGGCTCGCATTAAATATTCCATGTCTCTGTCTCGCATTTTAAAAGTGCAAACGTCTCAGGCTTGCAGAGATAAATGCTGGTCTCGCAAAGTCTCGAATTTGCTATTCGCCACCCCTTCAATTCTTACCGCCCAGATTGTCACCTCAGTCAGTGACATTGAATTGTCATAACAAAACCGAAGGAACAGTAACTGGAACACTTAATTGATAAGTTAGTTAATGATTGAAAGCTAAGTACCCACTGCCATTGTGTTTGTTTGTTCGTGGAGAATTTACTTTAATTAATTTTATTCCCGTTTGTGCGTGATTAATAAAGTTGGGGGATTGATCTCGACCCAGGCCCCCACGTCATCTTGCAAACAAACATGGTGAGTCGCAAAGTGTTCGTCTTGAAAGATTCAAAGACTTGACAACGTTTAAACCTTTTAAATGGATAAAATTTATGCTACACCAGGTGTAAAGCTATTGGTAAAAAAGCTCTTGCTTGTTCAAACATAAGTGGAACACCTGCAAAAGGTAAACCAAAGTGATTTTATATTATCTCAGTCCGCAGTACAAGACTTGAAAAACTAAAGGATGATCAATTTCGCAATGGTGACGGACATTTAAGTGGAGACCTTCCAGATTGTATCCTTTCTTGAAGCTGGAAATCTTTTAATTTCACCAAAAATATAATTGAGTTGTATGGGATTAAACACTAGTTTTAAGATCAAGAAAAATGTCTTGATCATTACCATTGTGACGGCCAAGTTTATAGTATTGCATGTTTCGTTCTGTATACAGTCATCATCAGAGATAACATGAAAGCTGTTGAAGTAATTTATTAACTAATTGTGGTTAATTATTTTTGCAACTAAAATTTGTGAACTTGCGCTACATTTTCCCATCAAGTCGCAAAATGGCGACTGAACTTTTTTTTAAATTTCATGTACATGTAATTTCAGGATCAACAACCGTACACAAGACCCAAGAGCTGACAGACAAAACGAGAACTATCTTTCAAGATGTGTGCTTCAAACTTCATAAGTAGCACTCTGATGTACCTGCATTGGAATCACCCAAGCAGACCTCAACAGTGGAAGAACCCACTCACGCAAAGCAGCAGTTGGGCATCTCACAAGAAGGATCTTGAAGTCTGCTTAGGATCCCTAACCCCTAACCTCTAACCCTAACCTTGGAACAAATAACGAGATAGTGTGAGCACTGCAGTCGTACCTTAGCTAAGCTGGCTAAGATATATGATCCTTTGGGGCTCATTTCACCAGTAACACTTAGTTGCAAACTGATCTACCGTAGAGTGTGAAGCCAAGCAGGCCTGGGACACAGAAATACCAAATAATCTTGCCAAGTTGTGGGTCAAGTGGTAAAACAGATTACCGCACAGCATTGAGGTACCGAGATCGCTTGCCAATTATTATCAAGAGGAGATTGAGCAAACTGGGCTACATTCATTTGGCGATGCATGTGCAAACGTTGTTGCAGCCTGTGTTTATGCAGTCATTTGACAAGCATCAGGGATTAATCAAATGCCTAGTCGCAGCCAGATCGAGACTGTCCAAGCAAGGATTAACCATCCCATGGTTAGAACTGGTCGCTGGTCACATGGCCGTGAACCTTGTTGCCAACATAGATACAGAAATGAAAAACAAGTTCTGTGGATGACAGTTTTCCGCAAATTCACAATTTAAAGGGAGGTATGTCTCCTGATAAACTGCCGACCATGTTACACCATGGAACTGATTAACCAAGACGCTTGCTCTGATAGATTTGAGACCACAAGACTGTGGCTTGTATTGACATTCGCATAGCCGGGATTAATCATTTTAATAATAATCCAGAATTTCATATCTAATATATCAAATTTATCAATGATAACTGGCAAATAATATTCAACAAATGTCAAATCAAGGCACATGGTGCAATAATATTATTTTTCAAGCCGTCGTTAATGCAATTTACTGTCATTCATATCTCCGAGTCGAATATACATTTACCTGAAGCAACAATAATCACTCCTGTTATTCAGCAGGAAGGGCAAAGACAATATTTATCGGATATACATGTATTAATGGGGTGCACTCTGATTCAGGAGTCACTAACAGAAACAGTCAAAATATAAACGGGATGAAATACCTGAAGAGAAAGTTATCAAACCAATGAAAAAACTGGAAAAAAAACTTCTAAAGGAAAGAGCTCCTGTCAAAAAACGTAAGGCTGCTGAAACAGATAATGAAAGACAAAGCAGGCTTTCAAAAAAAGGGACTAATAAAAAACAGGACTCCTGAAAAACTAAATGAGAAACTTCGGTAAAGGAGGGAGAGCAGGAAAAACTTGAAGAAACTCCCGATAATCCACAAGAGAGCTGTGGTGTCCAATTCCAGTTATGTCCAGGATTGCAGATAATTAGATGCATGGCAAATTTAATAAGCGTCACAAAGTGTCCTCTTGCTCTTCCACTCAACTTCAACAGCACTTGTTTTCAAAAATACAGACAATAAACGTCACGAAGTGTCCCCCAAATTCTGCTTTTTAAGTAAAGATAAACACGTGCGTTTACTTTAACCTAAAAATAACACTAACACTAATGCTTACCTTACATTTCAAAAAAGATGGTAAACACTTAGACTTAACGGGACACTTCGTGTTGGATATCAAAATTTGCCATGCATCTAATTATCTGCAATCCTGGACATAAGTGTCCAATTCACGAACAAAAATGGGCACAAAACTTTCATTAAACTAATCAATATCAGTGTTCAAGATGTACCAAAGATAAACAGCTACCAAAGAAGTTTTCAAAGGGAAATGACACGGTACCATCATAGGTACCTTACCAACTTCGGGGGTTAACCCAAATAGAGGAAATGTTAACTGCATGTGCAATTCCTATTATGTGTTTATATAAAACCTGGTGGTCAGAGGGGTAACTCCAGTCACTGTACAAATCTGCCTCAGAATGTGACAGAACTAGCACAATCTTTACCTAGATATCCAAAGGATTTATCTGCTATAATTGTCAAGATGAAGGGTAAAGACAACAGCTTTAAAGATGTGACAGTGTGAAGGCAAACTGCTGTGAAAGCACTGCAGTGGCCTATGGTGTGCCACATGATCTTCTCTCAGTTGTAACAAAAAGTGTTGATGAGAGTGATACTAGTGAACCTGACTAAAGACCCCATAATGAGGATACACCCATTCCATAAATGGCGGAACACTTGGATAACCTGGGGCGAGTCGCGCGAAAATGAGGCTACTCAGGCCTGAGTTTGAACATTTTAAAAATATGGCCGCATTAACAGAAGGAGATATTCAGAGTGCTTTGCTGCAAGGCAGACTACCATCACAGCTCACGATAGTTGAACTAAAATTTTGGCTTCGATGTCAGGGTGATACATCCAAGGGACTGAAGACAAAACCAGAATTCGTGAAAAGGTTCTTACAGTATTTAAAATGTTCAAAGTAAATCACGTATAGATCGAGTAAATTTAACTTAAGCTTATAGATGACTTACAGAATTTACTTAAATGTCATAGATTATAAAGTTTAAAAGTTACGTTCAACGCACCTCACAAGACAAAACTGTTTATTTTTCTGCTCTAAGCGGGCGATATTTTTTTAATTCGGAAGCATCCTATGACTCATCATATATAATCAATCTATCGTTGTCTCTCTTTCAAAGATATAGGGTTGAGGAATACATAAAAAGTGGCCGAGACAAGCATATTGCAGACTCAGATCAAGACCAAATATATACCAGGAGAAAAGAAAGACAGAGCAGCCAGATTGACAGTAGTAGAGCAACTGTAAATACAATAACAAAGTCATCAGTTATTCCAATAATCTATCCTTCGGACGGCTGGACATCAATCCTCGCGCGAATGCCTATGTTTACTCGGGCTGAGATGAATATGCATATCTCCAAATCGGGAAAGAATCTTGATCTACAAACTAAATCTCACTCAGTACCGACCAGCATGAGAAAAGCGAAAACATTTTTGGACGATGAATATTTAAAGGATATCTACACTGCAAACGATCAAGAGTACTTCTTTTTTAAATCACTGTGTCACCACAGTTTCAGAAAAAATAACCCGCCTCACAATTTAAAGGTAGCGTTAGATTTTATTTCTGGAGAAGTACAAAATGCATCATGTACCTGTGTTGCAGGCCAAGTAGGCTTCTGCAACCACATAATAGCTTTATTAATGAAAATATGTAAATTAAGCCTTTATGGATGCAAATATGTTTCTGAGCTTGATGAGGAAGATGACATGCTGCCTACGAAGGCTTGTACTTCAACTCTTCAGCTGTGGCATCAAAAGGGGAGAGGGGATTCAATACATCCCCAGCCTATTATGGAAGTTTCAGTAAATAAAACCAAGCTAGATGATAACTCTAATTCTTCTGGGGTGAATTGTGTTCTCTATGAGGCCAGAAATAACTTGCTAACTCAGTATGCTGATGAGATTAAATTCAAAGAACACCTCCATCAGATAAACCCTGAAATGGCCTTAGCACAGATCATAAACCCAACTACTGAGGACAGCAAAATAGTTGAAACAAGATTTGGTTAATTTCCAAGAGGATCGTATGGAAGCTATCAGCTAGCTTTTACAGAATCCAATTTTCAGGTAGTTTGTGACATTAACTCAGTTCCCAGAATTAATTCAAATGAGCAAAGGTCTATTTGTTCAGATTTTCCACAGTTTCCTGTCAGTGATGTAGAGGATTTTGATTACTCCAATGAAGCTATTGTTGGGGAATCAGAAAAGAAACTTTTGGAACATTTAACAGTTAGTAAGGACAAACTGAATGAAATTGAAAGAAACACCCTTGCACAAGCTGATTCCGAGGAATGGAGGAATGAAAGAAAATATAGGTTTACTGCCTCCAATTATGGACTTATAATAAACAGAAGAAGAAATCATTTTACTCCTGTACAGAACCTGTTACACCCAAAGCCTTTTTCGTCAAGATATACCGCTCATGGCAAAAGATACGAACCAGTTGCACCTGGTTGAGAAATTGAAATGTTGCCAGAAAGGTAGTATAATTAGGAAAACCTGTGTAGAAGGACATATCCTCATCAGAGTTGAATCTTTCTAAATTGAAAATATGAGCAGACATATGTTCAATTCTGTTTTTTAGCTAGATTTTGTTTTTCCTCCAGGACAGTGGTTTCGTTCTCCAGTGCGATTATTCTTGCATTGGCCTCCTGAAGCTCTCTTTCAATGCTTGAAAATTGCGCACAAGTTCTTTTTCATCCAGGGGAATTTGCTTTTCTTTGTCAGTATCGGTTTCTTGATACTCCAGAACGTTAACAGCTTTTCTTGTTTTCGGTGACTCTGATGGACAGCATGTACTCGTCGATGGCTTTGCTTTCTTTGATTTCCTTGGTTCTGCCACGAGAAGTCATATCTTTGTTTTTGTTGTTAATTGAAAGTCTTCCCCGACCTCTCTTCTTATTGCGTGCAGCCACTGTTTACGCAAAGTTCCATCAATGGGAAAGTTGAAAAAGGATACCTTTCCTTGTTTCTTATCCGTGTATCCTTTTTGATTACATTCAGGCACGCAGCAGTTGGAAGGCATAATGGACAACATAAAGACTTGCAAATATAAAATAAACACTGCAGTCGAAGCTCTCTGAGCAGACAGTCTCTTAAAAAGCGCACACCTCAACATTTACTTACGGCCACTTTGACAAAACCCCGTTTAAATGCTGGGAACTTAAGCTCATTAAAATTTATATATTCAGGTCAGTTGAAGATGCTTTTTCTGCTTTCCGAGGGTGTCCGCTTTCGAGAGCTTCGACTGTAAACACTAAAATAAACAAATGTTAAAAGCGACGGCGACAGCGACAGCGGCTTGGCCTGACTAGCCTCGTTTTCGTGCAACTTGCCCCAGGTTATCCGAGTACTCCGCCATTATTTTATGGAATGGGTGTATGACATTGTTTTTAATTAGGGTACTGAATGAGTAGTTTTCTGCCCATTCCAGTGTCAACAGCAAGAAAAAAAACTATGCACCAACTGTCTACTCAGTCTAAACATTTGCCCTGGCCAGCAGTAGATACATGTGTAAAGAACCATCAAATGAGTATGTACCATAACTCATTTTTTAGCAACAATAGCTTTCCCAACATTATTTCCAGATGGTAAAGGTGACCCCACCAATCCATCACTACATCAAAATATACCACTTGGCAATAAGTCAAACACAATTGAAAATTTCGAGAACATAAAAACAGCAAATGGGAATAACATTTTGCCACTAACCCTCGTTTTGCCTACTGGGCTTTGAATATCATTCAAAGAAAACAAATTCTGCAACAGACAGGTATGTTTCCAGGAGGCACACATTTGACTTCAGAAGAGCTGCATCAAATGGCAGCTAATAATGACACAAGTGTATTTATATCCAAGACATCATGCTACCTGAGTGACTCAATCTTTATAAATCAGCCACAGTATTCATCAACACCATCTTCGAAGAATCCTGCAACCATGAACAAAAACAGATCATACCAATGCAGACGAACAAATTTTCAGAGCATTAAAAACAAAGCTAGGGAATTTCAAGCTTTTCTTCATACTGGACCCAGATATTGTCATAGGAACAGAGACTTGGCTCCATCCTTCCATCAAAACATGCGAGTTCTTTACCGCGAATTATTCTGTCTTTCATAAAGATAGACTAGATGGTTATGGTGGTGTTTTGATCATTGTAAAGGATAAATCCTGTCAAGAATTGGACGATCTTCACTCTAACTGTGAATCCATTTGGGTCAAAATTTCCCTTTCTAGCAAGAAAATGCCTACATCGAGGCCTTCTACAATCCTGAAAGCTCCCTAGAAGCCCTGTATGAACTTGATTCCTCCCTTTCGAAGTTACAGAGGATATCAGGAAACTCCCTTGTATATCTTTGTGGAGATTGTAATCTCAGAGGAGATATCTGCTGGGAAACTAAATACTATCAGACAAGGAAGTAATTTCACTACTGCTTGTGAGAAGCTGCTAGAGATGTGTTTTTTCATTCAACTTGGAGCAAGTTGTGACCGTCCTCACTCGCAGTGATAGGATTCTGGACCATTTCTTCACTATAAATTTTACTCTCATAGACTCTGTGGATGTGATTTCTGGTCTTGGCAATCATGACATGGTATGAGTGGAGGCATTAGTCACACCAAAGACACCCCCACCCAGTCAAGAGGAAAATACTTCTGTACTCCAAAGGGAACTTTGCTGATATTGAATCTGAATTATTGGACTTTAGCCTATCTTTTCTGGATAATTTACGAGCAAGATCGGTACAGGAAAACTGGAATATGCTAAAGCATAAATTGTTCTCCCTTATGGAGAAATACATCAACTAACCTTATACAGTGGAACCCCGATTTAACGTACCCCGATTTAACGAAGTCCCCGATTTAACGTACAAATGTTTTCGGCCCGGCCAGAGTCACAGTAAAATGTATGGAGAAGAACCCCGATTTAACGAACCCCGATTTCACGTAATCCCCGATATAACGAACAAAATCTGTAGGACCGAACGTAAAAACTACCCCGATATAATGAATAAAATGTCATCGCGCCACAGAAGAAGAATCGGGCAAGAGATGAAACCGATAATATTTTGTTTATATATATATATATATATATATATATATATATATATATATATATATATATATAACTACAGGTGAGTTCCACACTGATGTATCCAGAATAGTGCTCGACAATAATGGAGCGGTTATAACAATGTATGATTACTCACAGTTGTTTCATATAGACTTTAAAGTCTATATGAAACAACTGTGAGTAATCATACATTGTTATATATATATATATATATATATATATTCTCTAAGAACATTGTCAGCAGCTATCCTCGTTTTTGCGGATCCAAGCCAAACGTCATAGGCAATCTAAACTGGAAGAATACTTCCAGACTTAAGCATCTGGTAATTTTCTAGCATATACGACAATTTTGTATTAACATTTTTCGATTGTTTAAGTTTTGTTAGTGGTATATCCACAGAACTCACGTACGGTAGTATACCGATGTACAGAGCTGAGAAGAACTGAACTATGTCAGTATCGTTGGTATAATAGATACAGTACTGTATTTATGTTTTGTACGAAAAAGTGTTTATGTTATTTGTACATGTATGCAGCACAGTACTGTACTGTAGCTACATACAGTGTATTACGTACAGTGCACAGTACATTACAGATAAATCACGAGTGCTATAAGTTATGTGTACATGGTGCAATACCAATCAGACCGGGAAGTTTTGGACAGTGAAGCGGAACAGTAAATTTTTATTATTACCCCGATCTAACGAAGTTTTTGGTCATTTTTCCACAAATTCGTTATATCGGGGTTCTCGATTTAACGAAACCCCGATCTAACGAACTGTTTTTTCCCGTCCCCTGCGCTTCGTTAAATCGGGGTTCCACTGTATAACCTTCCTTGGTTTAATCAGACCTTAAGAAAATCAAACTGGAAAGTTCAATACAGAAACGTACTAAATCAGATCATGATACAGCTAAGTATAGACATGCTAAGAAGATATACAAGCAGAGTTTAAATAAGTCTTATTGGAAATACCTTAATGGTTTACTTGATGCCTCCATACTTGAACAGCCCAAGAAATTTTGGAGCTTTATTAAATCTAGGAGACCAGATAATATTGGTGTTTACCCATTACAGCAAGATCTCACAACTGTTTCTGACAGTTTAGGCAAACCCAATTTATGGAATGATTATTTTTATTCTATATTCACCAACACCAAGGAGGATGAAAGTCATATACCAAGTCTAGATCCTAATTCATTCTACCCAAATATGGACCAGATAGTAATAACATCTACAGGCATTCAAAAACTATTAGATTCTCTTAATGTAAATAAAGCAGGTGGTCCTGACAATGTGCCAGCACCCATCTTAAAGGAACTCTCTTTTCAATCAGCTGCAGCACTTGCACAGCTTTTCCAACAATCCTTAGATCAGAGTGCGCTACCCGATGACTGGAGAACTGCAAATGTTGCTCCAGTCTTTAAGAAGGGCAAAAGGTTGCTTGTAAGTACAGGCCATTATCATTAATATCAATTACTTGCAAAGTCTTAGAGCATGTCATTAGCCACCATATCTGGGAACACCTAGAGAACCATAATATACTCACAGTTTTCCAGCATGGTTTCCGTAAACAAAGAAATTGTGAAACCCAACTTATAGTTACACTCCAGGATTTAGTAGATGCAGTAAATAATGGTAATCAAGTTAATTTTTTTTTTTATTGGTAATCAAGTTAATGCCTTTGTACTAGATTTTTCTAAGGCATTTGATCGAGTATCACACCAGATTACTCTATAAGCTAAGCCATTATGGTATAAATGGTAGCATGCTGTCCTGGATTGGGATGTTTTTGACCCAGAGAACACAGAACGACAGCTTGGAGGGAATTGCATCTAATTGGTGTGATGTAATCTCCGGTGTCCCACAAGGTACTGTACTGGGACCACTGCTTTTCCTATTATACATTAATGACTTACGCATTTCCTCTACAAGAAAGTTATTTGCTGATGATTGTTTCCTGTATTGTACTATAACTGGTCCCATAGATAATCAAATCCTTCAGGATGACTTAAATGCTCTAAGTGGGAAAAGAACTGGCAAATGTCATTTAACATAGAAAAATGCCAATTTGCTTCTCTGCAAAAAAGAATATTGTTACACCATATATTCTTAATGGTCATACATTGGATAGGGACCACCACCATTCATATCTGGGCATCATACTCTCACAGGACTTGAAATGTGCAAATCATGTTGCATAAATTTCCTCAAGTGCTAAGCAGACTTTTGGTGTTATCAGGAAGAATTTTAGACATACCACCATACAATGTAAATCTAAACTTTACTGTAGCGTAGTGAGACCTAAACTAGAATATGCTAATTCCGCATGGTATCCTTATCTTCAGAAAGATAAGCACCAGCTAGATATGGTCCAACGTTCTGCTGCTAGATACTGCTTTAATAATTACTCAAGACAGCCAGGTGTTGTAACCAACATGCTGGAGAAACTGACATGACCATCTCTTTAAGGTAGATGGAAGCTCTCTCAATTGACTATGTTCCATAGTGTTGTCGACAGAAATGTTGACATCAAGAGAAATTTGTATTTAACTCCTATTTCCCATATCTCAAGACATGGTAATTCTGTTATTTCTGAGACCTGACTCCAGTTGTAACCAGCATGCAAATAGTTTCTTCCCATAGTCTATTAGACACTGGAACAAGTTACCCGGTGATATAGTGAATATTAAGATAATGACATTAATTTAAGTCTGCCGTTCACGGCCATCTTGTTAAGCAAGGAGAATGGTTTTAATTTTTAATCTATTTTATTAGTATTTATTTTGTTAGACGGAAATTTTAATTTTCACACTGTATAGTATTATTTATAGAATTTACTACACGTATAATGTTATTTTTAAGTGAAACTGATGTGATGCAGTGTTTCTGCTTTGTCAGTTAAAAATTTAAAAAAAAAACATGCTCATTCAGAAAGAACTCCCCCATCAGAGCTTTTCATGTACTCTGAGGAACTCCTCGCTGCATATCCAGGTCACTCTTTCATGGCAAGATGGTAGTGGGAGCAACTTGACAGTTAACTTGACAACCTACCTACAGGTCAACTAGTGCATCTGCACAATTACTCTGAGGGCTACATGTTACCACACTAAATTGACATCCAATAAAAGAAATGAATGGAGTAGCTTGTACTGAAGAGGGGTCTCACCTTGCGAAAGAGCATCTGATTCATAGCTACTTGGCAAACAATCTCCAATAAAACACTGAATGATGCATGGGTTCACTGATGGATGTCCTGCTTAGTACAAATTATGGTACTGCATTGGTGACCTTGCCTGTTCACTTGCTGACTTTAGGTTCCCCATCCAGAGAAACAATGGCCTGAAATTTGAAGTTGAGACATTCTCCTTCCCAGTTGCTCATCGCACTGGATGACATCAATTTGAGTTTAGTCATGGTTTTGTTGCTAGGCAACTGCAGGACACAACCGACACATTATATCAAGGCAACCCAAGATTCCACTGCCCTAAAGCGATCCAAGCAGGACAAATTTATAAAATCGTGCTTCCTAAAGGAATAATGAAAATATTTAGGCTGCATTTTTTTGGGGAAATCCAACTCCGGATTTTTGAATCCAAAAACGGATTTCACGCTATTTTACTAAAATCCAAAAAAGGATTATGAATCCCTTGAAACCATACTCTGGTGAGATTCGAAAGATCAAATCTAAATCTGGATTTTTGACATTCATGATATGTGCGGGTTTCTTTTTGGCAAAGGATTCGTAAAAAGTACATGTGGCAAGCAGTTTTGTTCCAAATTTGCTCTTCCTGCCGGCCCACCATTTTGTTTCTTGTTGGGTGGTGATTCTAGTCATGGACAACTCAGGTAAGATTTTATTGGGGCTAAATGCAATTTAGGTAAGGTTGAACTCAAGACATTCAGTTGGGTCAGCAGTTAGTTCAATCCCTAATAGAACAATTTTCTTAATTCAGTTCTAGCCTCATAAATGTTTGATTATTTTTTTCTCTTTCATTGCGTGCGCTTCATTAGGACGTCAATTTTTTTCCATGACTTACGAAGAAGTTGATCCAAAATTGTAAGATAGGCATTTTGGAAAAGGTCTCCTTTGTTAAATTGGCGGTTTATATAGCAAAATTCGGACCACTAAATGAACCAATAAGAGTGCTCCTTGTGAAGAAGCTTAATCCTAAAATTAGGTTTCATAATAGCCTGGGAAAGATCTGAAACAGAGAGAATAAAAATCCTGAGTTAACTTTATTTGCTATTACTGCGGGTTATCCAAACAGAGTGGAAATTGACTTGGACGCGCAAGTTACACATTTTTTTTAAGGTTAAATCTAGATTCTCAGTTCAACTATGACAAGAAGCGGACCTTACAAATAAATAATAATAATGGTTTGTCATTTTCATTCAGTATATTTGTTGTCAGCACGAAAATACTAATTGAAGATACTGTAAATAAAATAAACATTGAAATTCAATTTAACATTTTTTGTAAATCCCAACTGATTGGAGGCTGACCAGTTGGGTATTTATATATTTTTTATGAAGACCATGTATAAACAAGGTTTTATTAACAACAACAAGCTTTATTTACATGACTGTAAATTATAATTATAGCCTAAAAGCGTCGCTCTTTGAACAGAAAGCCGATGATAAGCTTAACTAAGGTGAAAGGTCGGAAGCACAAGAATTAAGATTGACGACCGGGCTATTTTTCAATTTTAGCAATTGTCAAAAACAGAATTACGCGACCGTCTGCACATTACATTTAGAGCGTTCAAAAGTTCACAAAGACAACTTTTTCTGGGTCTAGAATAACTAGTATGACTAATTTCGGAATAAAATACACCTGTTATGTATCAAAAAAATGCCCGAGAAACTGATTTGGAAATCAAAATTGCAAAAAATACACAAACAGATTTGCATAAGGCGACGCGAGTGAAGTTAGAACAGTTACTATGAAATCGAAATCTAGTTTTGTTTACATAAAATCGCTTTTCAACCTATGTAATGAATGAACAAACACATAAAATTGCACTACACAATCTTCCTTCGAAAAATGTTATTGAAATCTCAATAAGTTTATGTTTAAAAGCAAAACGCGTACCAATTATAGCGCTGTCTTCGATGAAATTCAGGAAAACAATACAACTGAATTTAAGCACGTTTTGTAAACAATTCTCCAAACTAACGAGAGCACAAAGAAAAAGTCAATCAGAGATTGATATCAACATAAATTCCCATCGAAAAATGTATTTTTTTTTACCTTGGAAATCCTTGAAAATTCTTTAAATCTCCACTAATCCGTTAATCAAACATCCCCCCAGCATTGATAAAAACGTATGAAGTTTCCCAAAGCAAGATTTTATCCTTGAAAGCTCTTCTTCTTCCTCTAAAGCGGCTTCTGAGTATCCCTTAATTAGTATTCCTGTCTTGAGTAGCAAACCACGAAAAACTGCAGGGAAATAACGACTTTAATTCTCTGCCAACACAACAATCCAACTAAAGCGTTTACCAAGCTCACGGCTGTGTGGCCGCGCGAAAAACATTGCCTCGGTACGCCTCGGTTGGCTTTCAAAATTGCTAACATCCCGGATGTTAGGGAACGCGGCACACGCGCCTGCGAAACATTCCACTAGCCATGACCATGAAAAATGCGAGCGTAGGTTTAGTTCTATGAGTATGGGGCTCCGCGCGAGCCTTCGGCCCGCAGAGCTCCGCTATTAGTATTGTAAAAAACATAGCATGATAACGAAGGTCAACCATCAGGACTGGTTTGATAAGAACGACATGGAAATCGATGCACTCTTAGAGAAGAAACACAAGCCTTTTCTTGCCTATCAACTTGACCCAAAATCAGTCCCTAAAAAGGCAGCTTGTATTACCTGTTAGAAACATTCAAGCCCGTCTCAGAAGAATGCAAGACATCTGCCTCAGTAATAAAGCTGATGAAATCCAGCAGTATGCAGAGAAGATAGACTCGTAACGATTCCACAATGCTGTAAAAGCAGTCTAGGGTCCCACAACATCTGGTGCCGCACCTCCCTTATCAGCTGACGGCTCAGCACTAACTACGGAACACGGAAAGATCCTAGAAAGATCCTAGACAGATAGGCTGAGCACTTTGAAACAGCCTTAAACCGTCCATTGTCAACCAAGCTGCTGTTGACCGCCTACCGCAAGTTCCAATAAATGAAGATCTTGCCCGTCAGATCTTGACAATCCTCCATGCATTTCAGGTCTCAAAAGCCATCAACCAACTGTCTTGTGGTAAAGCTCCAGGCACAGATGCCACTCCTGCAGAGATCTACAAGACGGGTGGTGGAATACTAAAAAACTTTATGAAATGTTTACGTCCTTTTGGAGCAAAGGCGTTCTCCCTCAAAACTTTGTTTCAAAGACGCTGCCATTGTCCATCTATATAAACAAAAGGAAACAAACAGTCCTGCGACAACTACAGAAGAATATCGCTACTGTCCAGTGCAGGTAAAATCCTTGCCAGAGTCATGCTGAATCAACTTATCAAACATTTCGAACAAGGTTTCCTGCCCGGAAGCTAGTGCGACTTTCGAGCCAGCAGAGGAACAGGAACAGTAGATATGATATTTGCGGCTCGCCGACCACAAGAGAAGTGCCAGGAGCAACACCAGGACCTGTATGCCACCTTTGTTGACCTGACCAAATCTTTCGACACGGTTAGTCGTGATGGCCTATGGAAGATCATGTCAAAGTTTGGATGTCGTCCCACTTTCATCACCACGATCAGTCAGTTTCATGATGGAATGATTGCACACGTGCTTGACAATGGTGGGGTATCAAAAGATTTCCCGATCAAAACTGGCATGAAACAGGGATGCGTTCTCGCACCAACTCTCTTCTCGATGATGTTCTCAGCAATGCTCTTGGGTGCATTTTCACACGATGCAGGGTTAGAAATTCGCCACAGAACTGATGGCAAGCTGTACAACCCTAGGCGACTAAAGGCATCAACCAGACTCGGTCTTACCATCATCCGTGATGATCTATTCGCAGATGACTGTGCACTGAATGCTAACTGTGAAGAACAGATGCAGCATAGCATGGACAAGTTTGCTACAGCCTGTGATAATTTTGGACTTACCATAAGCACAAAGAAAACAGAAGTACCAACCAGCTCCAGGAAAGCAATACACTGAGCTTTGCATTCATGTCAATGACACCAAACTCCAAGCAGTCGACAACAGTTCACATATCTTGGCAGTACGCTGTCCAGTTGTGTTCACATAGATGATGAAGTGAACGTTAGGATTGCAAAAGCAAGCTCGGCATATGGCAGACTCCGCAAGACCGTATGGGAAAGTAGAGGGATCACAACAGCCACAAAATTCAGTCTACAAAGGTGTGGTATTGACCACCCTTTTGTATGCATGCAAAACATGGACACTGTACAGCAGACACACACGCAAACTAAACCACTTCCACACCGGCAACCCTCTGCAAGATTCTCCACATCAGATGGCAAGACAGAGTCCCAGACACTGAGGTTCTCGAAAGGGCAAACTTCTCATCAATACACTCCATCCTTCAGAAGTGTCAGGCATGCTGGGCTGATCATTTTCCCGCATGTCGGACGACCGTCTCCAAAAACAGCTCCTCTACGGTGAGCTCACTAATGGTAAGAGATCTGTGTGTGGACAAAGGAAGAGGTTTAAAGACAACCTGAAAGCTTCTCTCGAACCTCTGGGCATAGATCCTGAGAACTGGGAAGAACTGGCTGAAGACCGCTCAAAGTAACGTAGCCTCATCAGCGAGGTCGATAATAGAACAGAACAGCGTACGGAGGCAGCCAAGGAAAAACGTCTAATGCGTAAATCCTGCTCAGTCAGCACCTCATCAACCTCTGCTGACCTTATGTGTTTCCCGTCTGGCAGACACTTTTGTGCCCGGATTGGTCTCATCAGCCACCTCCAGACTCACAGAACGTAATCAACGGCGTCGAGGGAGAGGTTTTGGCCATCATGGTTGTTGATGGACGAACAAACAACACTTCCATGTTATATGAAGTTCATTGGTGCTGTGGTATAACTGAATATAAGAGGAATAAGAGACTTCTACTGATGGGAGACAAGAGCGCGAGAGGCCTCAGAGTGGCACACGGAGATAGGAGTAGAGTAGCGTCTTCGCCAATACTCCGGCTCCAGACGGTTTGCAGAAAAACTGCTGTTTAAAGGTATAAACGCCGTTTTTGAAAGCAGTTTACAAATTGTACTCAAAATGGCCAAAACATCCTTTACAGCTTTACCTCGATTTTCAGGACCTTTTGCGAAACTTGATTTCAGGCATGCGCCAAATTCAAATTGTCAAAACTTCTCGATAAATGTGATTAAGTTATGAATGTTACAACGGGCGGTTTAGGGCAGCGCTGGAATAAAAAGGTTATTGTGGCTTTTAAAATCCCTCAAGGCCATGACTACCCAGACTGCAAAACAAAATGAAACAAATGACGCGCTGATATTTCTCTGAAAGGCCCAGCTTGCTTGGACAGGTGATATTGAGGCAAACGGCAAAGCCTCCGGCAGAGAAAGTGGTCGTTGCGTGTTAGTCTTGTTAGAAAGGCCTCCCAGGAAGACAGACTGGTTGTTTGATCAAGCAACTCTAGTTTCCATCAGTTTAACCTTAGCTAAAAGTGACCTATTGGAGAGTGAAACTCACATTTAGGCTAAATTCGGCCATCTCAGCAAACATCAGTTACTTACAATTTTTCAGCTGGTAGTTAATTTTTTGTCCAATCCTCAGCTATCATCTAATATCCGGTCCCTCAAGTGTTCAAGGCTTCGTTAAAAGTGGGAAAAAAAATTCAGGGGTACACACTTGTGCCACACAACACCGACAGGAGTATTTCAGTTCCACCCAAGCGAAATCAGTAAACCCTATCAACACTCCAGTGCAAGACACGTAAAAATACACGCTATCTTAATCAATCACATAGTCAAATAGAGCCTAATGCCAGCACCCGGGTACATAATTTTAATTGTGAGACAAGAGACACGTTTCCACTGGGAAGTTGCAGAAGTGGGGATGTCTGTTCTTTGTTATTGAACATGAAGATGATTTTAAAATGTCTAAGAAAAGAAATCGCACGAAAGGAAACTAACCTTGCGATATATGATAAAGAATTGGGTATCGTTATCCGTAACTGGAATTATGTAAGGTATTGATTTAACTGATTTTCTGTTATTTTAAGTGTTCAAAGCCTTGGTGCTCAACTGAGATAAACCTCATTTAATGAGGCCACTGCCTTAATGAAGCAAAAACAAATGCAAAAATTGACAAACAATACAAACGACAAAGCTGTACCGCAGTAAAAGAAATAGTGAAAGCGAATCCAATCAGGAATTTTCTACAACTCAGATCAACGAGGTATTCAAAAAGGCACGCGCTGTATCACGTGTACAATGATAACTGTACAAATTTGGCAAATGCCAGGATCCCATAATGAACAGTCAAACATGACTTGAAGATCAACTGGAACTTTTTTTTGTACAAACGAAAACCATGTAACCAGATTGGTATAGGAGCTAATTAAAATAGTCATCTCATCTCCATTATATTGATGAGTGCAAATGCGTCATAATCCAAAGCTACGGGATTGTCCTAATAGAGATGGCTTTAAGTGAGTCTCTGTTTGGATTGATAAATTGAGCGGTTTTCAATTGAGTGTTGTAAAACCAAAACCAAAGTAATTACTTTGACCAATCACAACAGAGGCAGACAATGTAATTAACCAATCAGAACACAAAGAATATAAATGTAGCTGGCGCCGAACGCGAGAAACGCGTGCGACCAAGTGACGAGTGGTTTTGGTTCTATTACTGACTGCTTGTAAAAGTGGCGCGAGTTTTTTGGGGGCAATCAAAAGTCGTAGCAATGCAAAACCAAAGCAATTGTAAAATAACTTTCGATACTCAATTGAAAACCGCTTTATCATCCTTCTCTGGTTGCGCATGGCGTGGTCTTCAACAATTAATCCATAATCCTAAGTTGTATCCTTGTCAATAAAAGGGAAGCAAAAGTGTGTTGAGGCGTCTGCTCTCGTGGTGCTCCGATAAACATTATTCACAGAGACAGAAGGAGAAAAAAGAGGGGGCCGCGGCCCTCCTCGAACCCTTCCCTAAATCCGCCCCTGGGAGTTGATGAGAGTTCAGACTCCTGCTTTTTCATTTGGGGTGAAACTAACATTCGCTCTCGGCGACTCTCGACAACTCTCGTGCTCAATTTTTTTGTGAGAGTGGCTGTTAATGTTTAGTACTGTTAACAAGTAGAATTCCAGGTAGAATTGGCATTTGTCGCCTTCCGTCCCCTTGCTTTCTCAAGGAAACCGCCATAACAAAGTAAAAACAAACTGACAAACAAGTAAAGTAAAGTAAAGAATGTGAACATGATGGCCCTTTTCCTGCCATGAAAGTGATCATATGCCTCATTATCCCGTCCAAAGAGAAGAAACTCGGGTCCATATTGGTCGAATTTCCGAAAAAGTTCCGACGACTTCCAAACATTACCGAAGATTGCCAATGCTGGAAGTCTGTGCGCGATCTTGCCGATATCACGCTTTCGACCTTTTCGCTTGTTTTCGACGTTTATTGTAATGAACAAGTAGTCAAGAATTGTTATCTAGGCGTGATAAACTGTCCTGATGCGTGTTTTCGACAGTGTTTCGATCCGCAGGCGTGTGACTCACTCATAACGCGAGCGAGTTGCCATTTCGCGGCTAGGTTTTCATCGATAGAAATGAAACATCTGGAATCATAGCTAATCATGGTACAAAACGAGAAAAAATAAAGAGCAAGCGTACTTATAACGAACATTGGTACAATTTTTCTGTGGGAGAATACGTGGGAAGAAAGAGTTCACGTGTGTTCACCGAAAGCGAAAAAAAAAAGTCCACGGTCCTGTCATTGCGCACTGCAAAGCGAGACTATACATGTGCCGAACAGTGGTGTTATTGTTCTGTGTCAAACACCCATAGAAAAGGAGTTTACCTGTGCTTGTGGAATTGCTAAGAAGGCAAGTCAAAAAGATGAAAACTAGAAAAAAAACAAAAACAAAAAAAAAACAAGACTGATACCATGCTACAATTTTATGTTTTTATCCGTGGCCTTCTTTTCAACGTTTAATATTTGATTTGACATTCCTTAAAAGACAGAGATGTAAACCACTTGTGTTAGCACACTCGTCAGGAGGCCGAAGTTTTCCATTCACACACAAAAAAAATCTTGTTGCGCCGATTCTCTTTACACCGTGACGCGTTTTCAAGTTACTAACAACGTATTTATAGCTTAGTGAACGTTCAGATCACGTTCACCGCTGAATTCGCCTATTTCTCATGTCCTGATGTGTGTTTTCGATCCGCAGGCGTTGCCATTTCGCGGCTCGGTTTTTATCGAAATGAATGAAAACTCTAGGATTAGGGTATGAAACGGGAAAAAATAAAGAGCAAGCGCACTTATAACGAACATTGGTATAATTTTTCAGTGGGAGAATGTAAAGTGGGAGGAAAGAGTTCACGTGTGATCACAGTTAGCGATGAAGGAGTCCACGTGTCATGACGTGTGTTTCCGTAATTGCACCGCAGGCAAGACAACAAATATAAAGCGAGACTATACATTAGCGAACAGTGGTTATTGTTCTGTGTCAAACACCCACAGAAAAAGAGTTTACCTGTACTTGCGGAATTGCTGAGAAGGCAAGTCAAGAAGGTGACAACTGGTAAAAAAAAATCAAGACTGATACCATGCTGCCTGGAACTTTGACTACTTATTTGATTTCACATTCCTTCTGACGGTGCGATAAAAAAACGGAGATGTAAACCAGTTGTGTTAGCCCCCCCACCTCCCCGCCAAAAAAAAGTATATTTCTATTATTGCGCCGATTCTCTTCACGCCGTAACACGTTTTAAAGTTACTAACAGCGTATTTATAGGAGTCTGGGTTTTGGTCGAGGGTCGAGTGTCGAGCGTAACATGTCGAGGGTCGAGGGTCGAGGGTAACATGTCGAGGGTCAAGGGTACAAAGTCGAGGGTTGTAAAATCTTTTTTTTCCCGTTTTTTTTTCCCATCTCGCAATCTTCATGTCTGTAACACGTAGGTAGCGTAGTTCGCGCGATATAAATTTCGATCTGCGTGCAGCCTGCTGGTGAGTGAAAGAGGCTCGCGCGAGAAAACTTCCGGCAATTGTAAAAAGATGCTTTGTTTCAGAGGTTCTATTCTGGGAATATCTGTATGGATTATATAGGTTACTGACAGGTGTGTTGGCAACCGTATTGGAAAGTTTAAGATTAACAATCCGATGAGACACATACTATCTCTCGAGTGCAATTGCCACGTTATTAAAATGGACTGTAGAAAGCTACATCCACGCGTACTTTCGCTAGTGTTGTCAGCGGAGAGGACCAGTCGACTCCGTTGACAAATTCTTGGTGGAGGAAACTGCAAAAAGAAAATGAAGAAGAAGCCATCGTCCTGGCCACCAGGAACTCGATGGAAGAGCTGGGAAAGGTAATTTCGGTAATTCATTTATTCAGCTAGCGTACGTACGACGTTTCAGTTATCTGACTGACTTCCCCAAATTGATTTTATGTTAGTGAAATATTCATCCTTTTTACCAAGGAACACAAGTCGATAAATATGGTGAAAAGACACGACAGGTATGAGTATTACAATTCACGACAACTGTTATTACAATTCACGGCAGAAAACACAGGGAGCAGAGGAGCCAAATTTGACCTTAGGAGTCTGTTTTTCGCCCCAGCGGGACCCCAAGCGTAATCGGAGCTTTCCGTTGGGTAACCGCAAATTGCTGACTGTGGGCGCCACAAAATCGTTACGCAGCAAGAAGAAAGACCTTGTCTCTTTTTCTTCTCGGCACTTCGTGCCTCGCTCGGAAAGCTTACGCTTTCCGGAAAGCGCCGATTACGCTTGGGGTCCCGCTGGGGGAAAAACTCGAAAACAACAGATCGAATAACGCAAGACACAGCGCGCGTTTTAAGCTCAAAGATCGAACGCGTATTAGGTCAAATTTGGCTCCTCTGCTCCCTGTGCTTACACAAAAGAAAAAAGGTCACGAGAGGATACTGCCTTTTGTCACAACGTACCATCTGTCAGCACAGGTAGCCTAAGCTAGTGATAAACGTCGTGGTAACTGGCGTAATAGCGAAATTATAAGGATTTTTATTGGGAAAATTCACTTCGAGTTTGAGGGTAAAATTAGGAACGATTATATTTGAATAAAACTGGTTCACCCGAACTTCTTTGTGCGTTTACTTGTGTCTCAGTGAGTGGTTTTGCGGTCGATTCGCGATTCCAGCGATTTTTAGTTCAAATATTTCAGTCCTCCCCCTGAAAAAGATCCACCGAAGGAAATCGGCCGTAAAATCGCTCCAACGCCTCCAGTCACCTCGAAATTCTACTTAGACCATAGTCGATAGTTCTGCTTTCCATTCGTTATCTTCATCAGAGTCGCACATTACATTGAGAGAGAATTAAAGGTCGCTAATCTCTGCAAACTTTCCCGTTTTGAGCCATCAGGAACAGCTTTATTCATATTTCGCGTTCATCCGTTCAGTAGCCGTGCGTTTTGCCGTTCGAACAGCATATATATTAGCCAAGTTAATCCAATGGCAAAATAGATCAAGTCGCTCATCTGTTTAATCTAAAGTACATGCAATTAACGAGAGATAGCCCCAAACAAGTCTTCTTCTGCATAAGCTTTACTCGCAGCACTTCACTTTCCAATGGAAACTACTAGTTTACCTTGTACAGGATTTTACTGATCCAGATCCGCGCGGCCAAATTTCTTGCCTACCGGTAGGCAAGAAATTTGGCCGCGCGATACAAACGTCTGTGAAATTTGCCGACTTTGCGGAGCTATATCTCCATTATTTTAAAAGATATCGCTTTTAAACTCGGCCATTTTACTAATTTTGAGATGCTTTTCCCAGCAGTGTTGATGGATTATTGCTATCAGGCCCATATAAAAATTTGGCAAAACCGTGATAAGGTCTATTCTGAAAACGTCTTGCGATACATGTTTGTAACCACAAACAGGAAATTGTATTACTTACTCAAACTATCATCACCTGATCACCGGAGTGTCCGTGATAAAGAGGTTAAGTTTATATTAATTTGCTCTCTGGGACCGAATTTAGTGTCTGTTGTTCGTATTAGAGAGGGTCCGTATTATAGAGGTCTTTTTTAAAGAAAATATGTGAGGATTTTGTCGGGACACAGGAAACTCTCCGTAATAGAGAGGTGTCCGTAAGGAGAGGTTCGACTGTCGATTTTTATCGATTATATTTTTTCATATTTGTATTTTATTTTTTTTAACTCGAAGTCCAACTCGAAATCCAACTCGAAGTCCAACTCGAACTCGAACTCGAACTCGAACTCGATGTCCAACTCGACGTTTCGGGATTCCTCAGAAAACCCCTAGAAAACAAAGCATCTTTTTACAATCGCCGGAAGTTTTCTCGCGCGAGCCTCACGCGGACATGGCCAATCTATAGACGAATTTGAAAGTAAAAATGTTGACACCGAATTATTCTGTAAAACGTACTACTGTCGGATGTTTTCCCAATCTTATTTATTTATTTATTTATTTATTTATTTATTTTTCGCCGATACAAGGTACTCGTTATTCCGTGGTTTGAATCTGTCAACACTTTTCAAGCTTGAAACAAAGCATCTTTCACTCACCGGCAGGCTGCACGCAGATCGAAATTTTATATATCAGACGAGCTACGCTACATACGTCTTACAGACATGGAGATTGCGAGAAAAAATTGGGAAAAAACCGGGAAAGGTTTTACGACCCTCGACTTTGTACCCTCGACCCTCGACATGTTACCCTCGACACTCGACCCTCTACCAAAACCCAGACTCTATTTATAGCTCAGTAAAGTTAACGTTCCAGATCACGTTTACCGCTGCATTCACCTATTTCTCATGTCCAAAACACATCCGGCTCATACAAAGCCATTTAGCTGACAGGAAACTTTGTCTGGGTCACGTAGGAGGTCTTTCTATCTGTATATAGTAATAGTGCGCAATGCTAAGTACACGACTCATGCATGATGGCCTCACCGGTGAAGTCAATTTCCGTACGCGAGGACAAAGTTGGAAAGAGAGCCATGCATTTGAAGCAGAAAGAAAAGAAATACAGAAGTATTGCAAATTTTCATTTCTCTGTGGACGGATTCGTGGAATTTCCACCGGCGTTCCAGCGTTATAATGGATATCTGTTGGAAGTCTGAAGAATTGACGATATCACCATGTGAGTATTTTACCATTCTTACTTACTTTAATACTCAGATCATAAGAATATGGCGATTCTCGTGATAGCTTGTTGCAGTTTCGTTTCAAACATGAAAGGTAACAAAACGTGTAGACAATTAGTCGAAAGAGACGAACAGCGGCAGGTCTACGGATCGGCAGATTTCGCAAGTGACGCAAGTAGAATTGTAACCCGATTTCGGAACCAGAGTAAAATTCTTTGGTGTCAGCACACGATTAAATACTCTCAGCTTTTGCATTTATTTGTAAAGAAATTACTGACCCAATTTTTGGCTTGGTAAAAAGTTTCGGACAGTAAATTTTATAAGAAATCTGTATTTGCGCCCCAAGTATATTTATATTTGGTTCATGATTAGCCTGATTTATCGAGTTAAAATGCACGCATGAAGTTTGGAGAGCACAAGCGGGGAAGCGTAAAGAGATGCACGCGGGTGATAGCCGAGAGCAACTACAACTACAACTTCACGAGTGCTCTCTCAATTTCCCAAGTGTATCCATAACTCGATAGATGCACAGCTAAAAGCATGAATCAATTCGTTTCTAACATAGCGACAAGGAAAAGAAAAACGTATTGATCGCATGACTGATCGAAGAACTGAAAGGGGCGGTTCACGGCCTTGGCGAGGCTCTTGACAAAGCTTTTCAAACCGCTTGATCTTAATAAAACGAACAAGCGCAATTTTCTAAAAAAATAATGTCTTATAAGCTTAATAGTTGCCGTTAAAATATAGTATATGCTTTATGCTTCCTGGAAAATTTCCTTCAACATTGTTTCAAGCGGAATGGAACAAAAAGTTCTCACCGTTTAATATGGCGCGCTGAAGGAACTCAGTATTAAAAACGAGCAAGTTTGTTCGCCCCACGGGACTGTTATGAATAAGTGAAAGTTTCGTCGAACGCAGTGGATAAATAACTTATGAACAGAAACAGAGACTCACTGTGCAGCTCGGAAGCCGTTGTTAATCAAGGCGAGAACAGAGCGGTTATGCTTTCATTGAGTACTGTACTCGGACTTGATGTGCATGGTCTAAAGATGTGGGCTCTTTAGCGAACGGTCCATGTAAAAAAAGAAACAAGAACAATTCAACTCGTTTAAACTTGTAAACTTGTTTTTCGGAGAGGAAGGAAGGGTCTAAAATGCCACATTGAGTACAGGTTTCTTTAACGTTAATTTGTGTCCAAATGTAACCATGAATTTGTGTAAGACTGCTTTGATTGTTAGCTTTAGGTCTCAAACTGCTCTGCACAGTTGCATTTTTTGTTCAGCTTGTTTTTCAATAGATTCCGGATCGAAGTCTTGCCAGACACGATTCTCTGCCATTTTACTGCTTAGTTGTCTTATATTTTTATATATTCTTATATTTTTAATCTGCGATCAGGCGCTCTTATAATGATTGGTCTTAAAACAAAAGAAATCAACGAGCTGCATTCTAATTTATTCTTTCTGCTTGTCCTTCAAGGATTTACGAATAAAATTTCGAAGGGACAAGTTCAACGTAGTTACTAAAACGAGGAATGACCTAAAATGACCTAAAATGATCTAAAATGATCTAAAATGACCTAAAATAGTCTAAAACGACCTGCCGTAAATCTAAAATGACCTAAAACGAGTCTTTAATACAACATTAAAATCGATCTAAAAATGATTTTTCAACCGAGACACACGTTTTTATCTAAGTAGGTGTTCCACGATAGTCGGGTGGTTTTTTCTTTCTTCTTCGGACTGGATATTATGAAAGTAACGTCTTTTTTTTCGCGTTCGTCAAAAATCCTTACGTTTAATGTTAAAAAAATATCGAACCGTGTCAGTGTGAAAACATTTACCGCAATATTGCGTTAAGCGTTAGCATTTCTGACATTTTTTTATTCACGGGTTGGCTCTTAGGAGCCTTTGATTTCACACACGTCGTCATGTGGTCAACACAATGGACTATTTAATAATCAAATGGATTGTGTTTGAAAAGTTAAAATTTTCGTGCATGTGGAACAAGCTTAGAACCTGGTGAACCCAGAGCTTGTAGTGGTAAAGCCTCTATGAAGCCCCCACTCCCGGGGGAGGGTTTAAATCCAATTATAAATTTAGAGATTTGCCCAGCAACAGGCTTTTGATTGGTGCGCTGTGCAAAATGGTAATTAAGAATTTAGAGGTTTGCCCAGCAACACGCTTTTGATTGGTGCGCAGTGCAAATCGTTTATGTATCAGTTTTAGGAAAGTCAAAACATACACAAAGCTTTGAATATTTTGCAAAGTCTCTTTTCTGTACATGTAAAATATTACTCCAGATATATTCAAAGGGGACAGACCGCAAATAAATGTGGCTACTAAATATATCTGAATTTCGTAACTGTTCATCAGTAGGATGCCCAAAATGCGTGCAATTCCACAATTGGTTTCGGCTCCATTAAATCCTATACCAATTGCAGAACATTTTAGGAGGAGCCACCCACAGTGTGAGCACAGTTACTGACAAGACATATCAGTTAGGAAAACAACGCAAAATAAATGTAGTACGTTAAATAACGAACTAAGCACACACATCAACTAAACAAGCTAAGCACGCGCACGACTCAAGGAAAATTGCGCGCGCGCACTAGCATTGACCTGAATAGAAGCAATATAGAAATTAAATAGGGGCGCTAGAATAATATAAAGGATCTGAAATAACAAAGGATACGGCGGTGTTTCTCAATTTTGGATTGCTAGTTTAATTTCTCGTAGTGTAGTGCCATATTTCTCAATGATAGCACTATGGCGTTTGAAGAATTTAGTAAATGATTTACGAAGGAGTGAAGATTTGAACCCTTGGTGAAGGAGACGTGATGAAAGTCGGCGAAGTCTATGCATAAAATCCAACTTCGACGTGCAAATTCTAGCATATCTTACCAATTGAGATATATAAACACCATAAGCCGGATTGGCTGGAATGTTGCTGTCCATATGAGGGAAATTGACAATCCGAAATGAGAAGTCATCCCTCTTGTCGTAGACACTGAGATGGAAAGGTGTGTTGTTGTCACCATTCTTGATTCTCGTGTCCAGATAACACACCTCATTTGATGTTAAGGTAGTGTTCTTTAGTTCCAGGTCCGACGGATAAATGTCGCTGATGTGATTTCCAAAATTTTCATTGTTTACGCTCAATAAATCGTCGATATAACGAAAGGTGTTGCTAAATTGGACAGCTATGGTCATATCTTGCTTCATTGTTCTTAGCATGAAGTCATACTCGAAGGTGTGGAGGAACAGATCAGCCAACAAAGGTGCGCTGTTAGTGCCCATAGGTATGCCAATAATTTGCCGAAAAACTGTGTTTCCGAAGCGGACGTAGATATTGTCGATAAGAAAGTCAATAGCGAGGCACAGTTCCCTACAGGAGAAGTAAGTGTACTTCGTAGATTTCCTATCATTAGCCCAGAATGTGTGGAAATTATTGGTTGCTATGAAATTTTTTCCTCTGGTGTTAAAAACCCTTTCAAGTAGATCATGGAGTTGATGTTTAAGTTTAGCGTGTGGAAGGCTAGTATAAAGAGTGGAAAAGTCCCAAGTACTCACATGATTAAGCGAAAGTTGTTTGTCCTGCAATGTGTGAATAACATCCAACGAATTGTTGATGACCCACATGCAATTAACTCCTGTTCGTTCTAAAATAGTCTTGCAGTATGAAGTACAGTGACTCTTGACCAGTTTAAGGCACTCAGTTATCAATTTAGAGATCTTAGTAGTAGTGCAGGAACTTGAACCTGCAATAAAACGTGCTTTGTATGGTGTCTTGTGAAGTTTTGGTATCCAATATATTTTGGGCAAATTTTTCTCCTTCTGTTGCAAGGTGATGTGGAATGCATTTTCTAAGGTCGTGTTGTGGGTCCGTATAATCTCATCAGCTGTATCATCTTGTTTTTCATATGTAGAATTAATAGTACTGCCGGAGTTAATGCCAAGTTCTTCCATCAGGGTATGTATGTAGTAATACTTGCAAACAAAAATGATGTTATTGCCAGCTTTGTCCGCAGGCACTAGTACGTACTTTTCTTGTAGTTCTTTCAAGTGTGCCATGACATGTTTGTCTTCTAAGGGTTTATGACTGGGTCTAAAATTACGACGCTGTAGGTTGTTGATTCTATTCTGGATGATCAACTTTACTGTCTCCGACCATTCTTCCAGTGCTGACACATGGCAACCTTCACGTTTACTCCAGTTCTTGGTGTAATCATCTACAGCCTTCGTCAATATCTTCTTGTTTAGATTCCAGTCGACGGTATTCTGCTCCCTATACTTCGGACCTTTCTCCAATAGACGTCTTAGTTTTCTATTCTTAACAATGCATAGATCTCCAGTAATGACATGGCCACGAGGGTCATAACGAAAAGTGGAAGACGCGCAGTCACAAGATGAAGATGTATTACTATAATCATTGATATTAACGTTATTGAGGGTTTGATTATAATTAAAGATGCTCCTAGAAATGGTGTTCGTGTATTTATAACTTATTAGTGGCGGATCCCGTTCTTGAAAATAGATAGGTACTTTAGATTTAACTAGTTTGTTATGTAAAATGTTAGTTAGGTTAACTTTGTCTATCCCTTTATTGTGAAAATATATCTTAATAAAGCGCCGCTGAGGTTTAGCGCTGGAGTTATAACCTGTACGTACTGGAAAAAATAACCTTTTGCAGCAGATATCTAAAACAATTCTCCTAAAACGTTGATCCCGATTGGCTGCTATAAGCTGCTGACATTCATTGAAAAGTTTATGTAAATTAGGTAATCGGGTGCTATAGAGAGTTGTAAGGAGACGATGCAGGCCACCGTGACCTCCGTTGTACAAATTGCGAAGTTGGTCTAATGTTAACTCGCAAGGACGTCTTGAATTACGACGTCGTCCGTGGCTTCTTTTACGACGTTTACGACGATTGAAAAGGTTAAAAACATTAATACCGGATAGAATATTTGAATTTGAAATGTTTCCAACATGTTGTAATCGATCATTGAGCCCATAAGGATACACAGTGGCGAGTTCTAACATCCAAAAGCGTTCGCGATCTAAGCGTCTAATCGTAACATCCTGCTCGGTCTCACCAGGTCTCTGTGTAATGTGCTCAATAGGTTGTATCCTGATATCTTCTATTGAATCACCTACATGTGTATATGATTTATGAAAAAAAAAGTTTAAAAGCTGTTTTAAACCCCGGGTGGGAGGGGCTTATATAATTTCGTGGGTTAATAGGAAGATGCTTATAGTCGTAAGACACAAGACACTGCACTGCATAAGACACTGCACCCGCGAGGACTAAATATCGATTTTGCATTCATTTAAGTTGTTTTCTACAGCTTTCAACAGCGCGCGCGTGACATGAACGTTACTTCCTTTCCCAGGATAATTCGCGCGCAACGGAGACTGGGCAGAAGTATCGTGAAAGCGAGGCTTTGGTAAGTACAGATCTTCCAGAGCGTGAAAACAATGGCGGAAACCGACGAAGCTGTTAAAACAGACGACTTTAAGAGATGGAAGAAGCCTGAGCTACAAAACTGGCTTCGAATTCATGGACTTAAAGTCACTGGAACAAAAGACGAGCTAGTTGTCCGAGTTGAAAATGCGAAACGAGCCGGAGTAAAGACAGTCGTCGAAAGAGATGCACGTGAGACACCCTGGATCCAGAGGTCCGTTCTCTGAATATCATGAGTAAAATTAACCGCATAAACGGTTAGAAGAAGCTCGCGAGACGGACCTCTGGTCACTCGAATATACAACCTCATTTCCATGCGAGGATCTAGTTCAGAATCTGAACTAGGTCGCTGATTGGTTACTCCTACTTGTTTCCAGACTCTACCGGGAGTTAATGATGCAACAGCAACTTCGATTGGCTGGACCAAAACAATTCGCCACGGGCGCGTGAAAAACCGGTTTCCCAAAGTGAAGCCACACAAACAACAATGACGGACGTAGATAGAGATTGCGGCTTTTTGCGATCTTTAAGAAACGCTGTGGATTACTCTGTAGTATCCAAATTTTCAAATATCAGAGAACTCAAGCCAGTTCAGAAAGAAGCGCTGTTGAAATCTATTCAGCGCAAGGATGTCTTGAAAAGAGGTGTTGACAGGCCAGACACGACTTATTAATTCGTGTTATCGTGGGGTGTGACCTTTAGAGTTTTGTTTGAACGAGGAAAATTGTTATCTCTATTTTATTTTTATCTCTAGCACGGCGGCGTGCTTTGGAGCTGCAGGTATTCTCGCTGAACGATTTCGCTGATCACCGGTAGGTGACAGGAAGAGAAATAAGTGTACTGGATTAATTGCGTGCGGATATCAAGGATTCTTTGTTTGTTAAATCTCTCGCCTTTGAAAACGGTTGTATCCAGAAAGTTTACTTCTTTGTCTGAGATTAATGTTTGTTTGCAAGGACAATAAAATCTTCTGTCTCCACTTTTTCTCAACACTCTACAGTGAAAAAATGTCATCGATGTATCTTTTCCACTGAGTGGATTTGATTTAATATTTCTGTCTCGACCGCGGAATATTGTCACCAGATTTAATGTAAACAAACAGGCACGCGTTGGTCCCCAAGGATTAAAACCGGTTTGGTGAGATATCCGATCCACAAATCGCATGGAAATGAGGTTGTGTACTCGAGTGCCCAGAGGTTTTTATTTTTTCTCGGCGCGACTTGCGCCTGGTTGTCGCGGCTTCGCCGCTCAAACTCGCCGTTTTCACTAAAAAATAAAAACCTCTGGCACCCAGGGTACACGTGAGAAGGAAGAGATATCAAAACGAGCTGCTGAAAAGCTGAGTACACCGACAGAGATTCTCCCTGATCCAAAGAATGTAAAATCTTGGACAAAAGACTTGTCAAGACTTCCTCGTCTAACAAGCAAAGACATAACGAATTATCTCGTGTTTGGAAATTGTAAATTTCACAAAAATGAAGACATAAACTGTTTCAAACAACTAAAAGCTTACAAATTTTTTAAAGATGGCCACGTTCAAGACATCGAGCTTGCATTCATCAACGATAGAAGCAATTACTGCTTTGTCCGGGCCAAAGTATTACCATCAATGAAGAGTGATCGAGTGTACAAAACCTGGGTATCTATGGTCAAAGACACTGCGAATGTATTTTCAGCCGATTGTAATTGTATAGCTGGGTAAGTTACAAAGTATTAAAGTCATCTATGTAAGAAACTTTATTTATTAGTGTCAAATGCCCTCAGAGCGATAAGCACTAATTTGGGACACTTCAATAAATTAAAATAGCACCATCAGATTGATAAAATCATACAGATCTTTCATTTAAAAATCCTAGTTTTAAATAACAATAAATTATCTACCTGATTTAATAATTAAAAAAATAAATAAATAAAAACTGTTGTGCTTTTTGTAGCTCTTCAATATATGTTGCATAAACTGCAACAACCTACCGTTCACAGTACTCTAATTAACTTAATTTCATCCCTCTTTTTTTCTTCGTGTATGGTTAAAAAAAGGTGTTTGTTAAAGGTTCTTATCTATCTGTTTGTTTTAGGGAACTTAGCTAGTTCTATGTTTGTAAAAAATGTCTTTTTTCTCCACTGTAGGCAAGGAGAAGCTTGTAATCATATTGCAGGATTACTGTTTGCAATTGAAGACTATGTAAAAAGCCGCACAAATGATGGGGAGGTGTCATGTACATCACTGCCATGTGAATGGAACAAGCCTCGAAAGAGAAAGCTCAGCCCCAAGCGAATAAGCAATTTGCAACCAGTGAAACATCAGTATGGCAAAAAGCCCAGGTTAGCAGCCGTGCCTAAACCAGGGCTGTACAAGGCAGGTGCTCCTGTCAGTAACTCTTTCCTCCCCAATTTTCTGGATAACTTACAGTCAGTGAATCCTGACTGTGCAATTTTTACAGTTATAGAAAGGCAAAATGTTGTTTCATGCGATAGTGACATTTCAAGTGATGATAACATAAGGGCACATGAAGAAGTAGAAACATCAGAATTTGATGTTGAGGAATTTGCTAAACACTATGAAGTGCAAACATTCCCTCCTAGAAATGTAGAGTTATTAAGTGATAGCCTTAATTATGCTTCAGATGAATTTCAAGAAAAAAGAAATAATTACTTTGCATCACTGAGCATGTCAAAGTTTGAGGCAGAGCTGATTGAAATCAGTACTCGAGGGCAAAGAGACAATCCTAAATGGTTGCAAGCCAGGAAAGGGAGAATAACAGCATCGCTGTTTGGTCGAATTTGTAAGATGAGGCCAACAACAGCTCCAGATAATATTGTTAGAGAAATAATGGGTTACAAACAAGAGTCTCATGGGTATCGGTCTTTCCCCTCAAAAGCTGCACCTCTACAGTGGGGATCTGAGCACGAGTCAGTAGCAAAAGAAAGATACATTAAATTCATGAAGAAAAAGGGACGCAAGAGACTCGCTGTCATGGAAAGGGGCCTTGTAATTCAGTCAGATCTCCCCTATCTTGGTGCAAGCCCCGACGGGTTTGTATACTGCCCTGGTTGTAGAGAATATCAACGATTACTTGAAATTAAGTGTCCTTATAAATGGCGTTTGCTAACTCCAAGAGCTGCAGCTCATGACAAAAAGTTTTTTTGTTACATCAACTCAAAAGGAAAGGTAAAACTGAAGAAAACATCAATTTACTACTATCAAATTCAGGGTCTAATGGCTCTTTGCAAACTAAGGGTATGTGACTTTGTGATATGGACACTCAAAGGTTTACTTGTAATACGAGTTAAGGTAAACAAAACATTCTGGAAGGAGCAGATGCTTCCAAAACTTAAGACATTTTTTAAGGAGGCCATTGTGTCAGAGGTTCTGACTGAGAGGGTCAGAAGGGGGATTCCCCTAAACAAGTAATTTTTTATTCCTCCTATATCGCAGCCTTTTGCCAAATTTGCCATATATTGCTACCTGATTGTTATTGTTACCCAATAAACTGTGAAACAAACTTGTTGATCACATCGATAATTTTATTGTTGACAATTTTTTCAAAACTTTGAAATCAAATCTCTTGCTTTGCACTCCTAAATTAAGACTTATTTAACTAAAGGAGGCTCGAGGTTAGTTAAAGCAGTACAGATAAGTACAATATTATTTGCATTGCTCCATTCTGTAGCAGGAATAATCCCCTGTACAATCCTGAAATTCTTAATTTGCTCCATTTTCCTTTCAACGTGGATTCGCAACGCTGCAATGCGCCTTGTTTGTTCAACCTCTTTTCTTGTCAGCTGATGGTTGGAATTCCTTTTTGGAGGCATATTAAGGGTTACTCCCAATGGCTTAAGTAAATCAGCAATGTCAAATCCCTTATCAGCCATAACACTGTCTCCACGCTCCAGCAGATTAAGCAGTCCTGATTCTTTTACAATATGTTTGTCAGAAGCATTTCCACCCCATAACTGCGAAAGAAATGTGACAGCTCCCGAGGGGCTGATACCCACAAGAACCTTAAAAGTATTGTGAGATTTGTAGGTGGAGTATGTAATAGATTGATTTACTAAAGATGATGGAGTTTCTATGAAAAATTCAGTGCAATCTATAATCACTCGAGTGAAAGGGAATTTTTTGAAACATTGTGGCATTCTCGTTGCAATTACATCCCGGCTAGGCCATGGAATTAAATGTCTCAGATGATCAGCGAGAACAGTATACCAAGTAATTAAGGTTCTGGACACTGTACTTGTTGAGACACAAAAGCGATCTGCTAAGTCCCGTTCAAGAAGTCCCAGCCTGAGTCTCATCATCAATCAGTCTCATTTTTCTCTTAGGTCCTGGTTTTCGTCTTCCTTCATTTGCAAGATACGATTTTTCTTTTAAAGAATCCTTCCCTAATTAGCTACATTGAGGCCCTAGTAGCTGACAGGTTAAAATTGGAAACTTCAAAACCTCATAACTTCCTTGTGCCTTGACCGATTGACTTGAAATTTAGACACGTGATAACCTGGGACTAGTTGCGTGACATATCTGAAAATCACGTGATTTCGTCAAAACGCGCCGGAGTTATGTTACCTGGAAGTGTGCGTAGTCAGCATATCACCAGTGTTTCGGAGAATCAAGGAAGACTAAGGCCTTTTCGCCCCATTCTTTCGCGATCCGTGTTATTTCTATACCTGATACTATCATCCAAAGACCCCCCCTTAACCCCTGCGTTAAAATCAAAGGGCTCTTAAAGCCATCTCGTTAATGCGTTGAAACATGAGGTTAAAAAAAGAAGAATCTAAAATAAATATAAAATAAATATGGTAAAGATGGCGTTGTAGAATCAGACATTATGTAGAAAATGCGAGGCGCAGTAGTAGAGAAGATTGAGAGAACTTGGTTTGAAAATTCGTGTTGGTGCAAGTCAAAAAAAGTTATGAGTAACAAAGAATCACGAGTGTGAATGTAAATAATTTTGATGTCAGTGAAGTGAAAGTGAAAGACTTTTCCCGCCTTGCTAGCTAATTGACGATGAAAATGTGTTGTTGGTTCAATTTACACAGTGCATTTTCAGTTATTCATTGTCTATTTTCGGTTGGGATATTTGACAATGGAAAAGACTTTCTAAATCAAATACAATAGATTGCCGCAATTTCAAAACAATTAAAAGCCCACATCGATAATACGTCACGTGCAATGACTTTATATCTGATCAGATGAGACATTACAGCGGTGATTATATTGGCGTGAACACCTAAAATATGTCTGGAATGTTTATTGTGTTGCAACCAATCACCGACGAGATCATCACACCACAGAAACCACAGGCAACGAACGGTTTCCTATCTGTCACGGAACAAATTATTTTCATTTTATTTTCGCTCATGTTATTTCCTTATTAGAGAGTCCACTCGATCGCTTTGGAAAAATAACACTGCGTGACTAGACAAACAAAAACAGGGGAAAATGCCAGAGAGCTTTGACAGCTGTCAGCAAGTCTAATTTTAATTCCCGCCTTTATCGCGTATCTAAAAATACCGTACGTTGCAGGTGCGTGGGAGAATTGCTCTAAAGTCTTGTTCAGAAGAGTTCTGAAGAATACGGAAATGTCAGAAGTAAAACAGTGGCTTATGTCAATTGGAATACCAGGAATAGAAAGATTGGCGGATGAATTTGAATCCCGGGGATTTTCGACTCGCAAATCCTTACAATATCTTCAAGATGGCGATCTCGACTACATATTCTCGTCGCCAAAACGTTTGCTTCTCGCGGAGAAGCGAGCACTGGACCACGAACTGCGAAAACTTAAGCTTAAATCACAAGAACCTGGCAGTACTGCACATTTAATGCCGAAGCAGTTGCAGTTTAGCAGTAACGAACCACAAACTTGGCCAGCCGAAGGAGAGACGGCAACTGCATCAAACTCAAGCAGTACTACCACACGCAAGATCGATTCTCCTCTAGACCGCCGTAAGCAAGAGCTTGTTGAAAATGTCAGTTTTTTGGAGGCACAGATTTCAAGTGCAGAAGACCACTTGGCAAAGCTTAAAGACGAAAATGATTTGCTCCAAACCGTTTCCCGCGGAAGAATTTGTAGTCACTGTCATCAGTCTGGCCATAACAGGAACAATTGCCGCGAAATTGCATGTGATTCTCACAATAAATGTAAATTAAAAGACAAACATCCAGAACTGAGAAATTCAATCAGTGAAACTCAAAAAATGCTAACTGTGCTAAGGAAAAATAAGGAAACGGCCAAGCAATCTCTGGAGCAATTTATGTTACAGCTTCAGCGATCGCGCGGGAATTTTTTCGCCGTAATGCGTCCACGCTTGAAACGCCTGAATCCAGTAAAATATCTGAATCGTCAACAGCTTGATAAAGATCTGCTTTACCTTCATAAAGCGCTTGAAAACAAAGTACCACCGGAATCAGAGGATTGGCGCTTACCTTACCTGATTGACAACTGTAAAGGCCAAGTAAGTTCTTTCAAGGAAAGTGCTGCGTTACTTCCCATTTCTTTGCCTGCTAATCCTCCCGAAAATTCATTTTATAATGGTTTCAGTGTAAACAACAACGGGTCAAATTCAACTTCAAGTGTGTCAGTAAGATTCCACCCATATCAATTGTAATTCTTTTAGGCTTATAACACCCGCGTGTAACAGCTATATATGTTGAAATGTTTTGTATGTCATTATGTTGTTGTTACTTTCACTTGGAGCCGAGATACATCGGCAAAGGACATAAACGTTGTGTTTTTACACTGATAAAGGCGAAAGTGTTGCAGATACTTTTTTTCTGTGACCCTACAAAGTTGTACATGTTTCCTAGTCTCATACGTGTAACTAGCAAGCATAATCATGAAGGTTATAATAAAGTTGAAATTCGAGAGTTGTTCTTGTCGAATTCTTCTTAGAAAAATACATTTTTAGATATGCATTGAACAAAATAAAGCCGTTGGGTTGTAACATGTGAGCATTCGGACATTTACGGGGATTCTTTTGGTAAGAAGAACTGCGATCGGAGATAATCATATATTTTTCTTTTGCGCGCACAATGTGCTAATTGGGACTTGAAGTCTTCTTGGCTAAATCCCCTCATAACTAGCTTCCTATAGCATGTAATCCCCCAGATATTAAATGCGTAAATGCTTTCAGAGAAAAGCAAAATTATATCTTGGAAGGAATACCGAAAATTGGACTGTTTACTTTGCGTGATGTGACAGTTTGCGACCTTGAGATCAAGGGACTTCTTCCAGCACAGTAGTTCGAAGGTTCAAACGTTAGTCCACACAAATCGAATCCCCTTGTTCTACAAAAAAAATATTAGCAAGGATAATGCTATCAGAAACGAAAACATCACGATTGTTCATTTTGCCTTATTGTCTTGGTAAGCTGGTCGCCGTCACGTCGCGTTGGCTTCTAAAACTTTTCTTTCTAAAATCGAACGATGTACTGGATGCGGTCCTCGGCACTGATCTTGGGGAACTGCTGTGTTTTAATTCCTAATAAAGCAGTTTGTATCCTTAAACAAAACGAAAATAATTTGTTCCATGACCGATAGGAAACCGTTCGTTGCCTGTGGTTTCTGTGGTGTGAAGATCTCACCTGTGATTGGTTGCAACACAATAAACATTCCAGACATATTTTAGGTGTTCACGCCAATATAATCACCGCTGTAATATTAATTATCAAAATATCAATTGACACAACAAATGGTGACTGAATCTTTAATATTCTTTAAAGTAAGGCCCGATTCAAACATTGAACTTCACATTTGCCGAATCTAATGAAAGGAGGCCGTAACAACATGTCATTTCTCTAGAGCTGCCTTTCCCCATGCCAGGACAATTTGAGCTATGTTTAGCAGACATCGCGCCATCAGCCATTTCTTTTTCAACTCTCCAGCAGTATTCGAAAAAAGAACGAAAGTCAAAATTTATGGTATTTTGCTGTTCCTACTCTTGCATAATGAAACGGAAAGTTTTGTAGTTAGCTAAAGTATCAAGTCTGCTGTTTTATATATTTTGACATGAAAAATGGCGGGAAAATGGTGATCACGTGGTCATTTTTCGGTCACGTCTGCTATGGACGCACTTATATAGAAAATATTGGGTCTGGAGCGGATAAACAGGGCACCACTCCTGGCGGTCACTTTTTTAGTTTCCCTTAGATCGAAATGAGGTTCATGACAGGCCTGCACCGACTCCGCTATGTGGTTTTGCGGTTGCGATGCATTTATATTAGCTTTCAAAGTTTGGCTGTTATGAGTCGTGTCGTTAAGTGATTTACGTCTTGTATGATGTGTTAGACGGCGTTTTGTAAATAGTTTTCAGGAATGGTTGGTTTTGAATGAAACTCCATTTTTCATCAGTATTTGTTTAAGGTTTTTCAGTCGTGGGTGAAATGTTGTGACAAAAGGCGTTATTATCTCGCGAGTTTTTTTCGTTTTGTTTTCATGCCAATTGCGTTCCGGCAAAAGTGAAATTTAGAATACCAGTGCATTTAGGAGGGTGCTGATGGGGTTAACAGTTAACTGACAATTGCCCAAAAATATAGTAGTTAACTGATAAATGAAAAGTTACCGTATTTTCTCTATTAAATGCCCCCGGCGTTTATTTCAAACTTGGCCTTGTGGACCCGGCGTTTCTTTGTATCAGCAGTTTTTTCTCGCCCGCCATTTTTTAAGAAAGGGTTATTATTCGTTTTTCTTGGCAGCCTTGTACCTTGCCCTTAAATCTTAAGTTTATTATACCACAAACAAACGTTTGAGGAGCTTACTTACAACTTCCTCAATTATACCCGGCGTTTATTCGGGGCCCGGCGTTTAATCGAGAAAATACGGTAACAGTTAAGTGACATTCTATTAATTATACTAAATGAACGATTGTTGTTGTTAATAAAAGCAACATAGTTTTTTCCTAACAGCAAAGCTGTTTTGTGACTTTTACCTGCCTCGCAGCGTGACCAGGTGACATATTAACCGATATTATATGCGAAAGGTACCAGGGTCGTAGAGCGTTGACCTTGATCTCCGTGATGGCGTCGAGTGGCGTGGTCAAAGTTATTCTGAGTTTTTATCGAGATGATAACAAAGGATCGGCATTCGAATGACACATAAGTCGCATACCGTTTGACATGACAAAGCACAATTCAATGGACATATAATCAAACAATAAGCGGAAAGTTTGGACTCGGTGAGTTTGATTTAAAGTTGTTGCAATTAGAGAAGATCGACGGGAAAGCTGTTACAAAGGCTCAGTTGGAAATGGAGCTACCTTTTCTAATGGGAAGTGCAACAAGTGAGATACATGGTATGTATTCTGTTTCGTCATTTTGTCCTAGCATGCGAACGCGGGTTGACCCCTGGTTTGACCAGACGAGCCCTTTTCAGTCTTAGATTAAATGAGTAAGATTTCTGATTACACTAAAACCTGTATTAAGCAGACTCCAAAGTAAGTGGACACACCGTTGGTATTTTACTGTGGCTATATGGCCGGTAACCGGTCAAGGTTTTCAAAACACTAAATGGCCGGCAGTTCTATATTCACAGTAAATTTCTCAAAATCGAAAAATTCCAGCTAATCTAAACTATCATATGTCGATTTAGAAAAGTCAAGCGATCCTGAAATGCTTTATAGATCTCAAGTCTAGGGTTTGGTTTACGCTGGGCTCAGAAGACGAAACCATGTTTTGTGACACTTAAACTTTTTTCAGTTCCACTGCCGGTCAAGGTTTTCAAAACACTAAATGGCCGGCAGTCCTATATTCTCAGTAAATTTGACAAATCGAAACAATACAGCCATTCTGAACTATCATATGTCGTGATCCTGATCAAACGAGCCGGTTTTGTGGGATTTCTATATCACGAAACCATGTTTTGTGACACTTGGAACTTTTTTCAGCTCGACTGCCGGTCAAGGTTTTCAAAACACTAAATGGCCGGCAGTTCTATTTTTTCAGTAAATTTCACAAAATCGAAAAGATCCAGCCATTCTGAACTATCATATGTCGTGATCCTGATCAAACAAGCCGGTTTTGTGGGATTTCTATATCACGAAACCCCCGACGAAACCATGTTTTTGCAGTCGAGCTGAAAAAAGTTCAGTGTCACAAAACATGGTTTCGTCTACTGAGCCTAGCGTAAACCAAACACTAGGCTTGAAATCTATAAAGCATTTCAGGATCGCTTGACCTTTCTAAATCGACATATGATAGTTTAGATTAGCTGGAATTTTTCGATTTTGAGAAATTTACTGAGAATATAGGACTGCCGGCTATTTAGTGTTTTGAAAACCTTGACCGGTCACCGGCCATATAGCCACAGCGAATAACGCTTATTTTATTGGACACAAGCATCAGTGAAATTCGATTTTTTTCCTTCCCATACTCTCTGTGTACGATCCTGTATCAAACAGACATCTTTAATACTGACAATCCTTATTACGGTTTTGGAAGCTATCTTGACAGGTGAGAAATTATGGTTTTTAGATGAGAATCTGATGTCGAATAATTTTCGTAAAGCGGCTGTTCTAAGTCCAATCCCGAAAACGCATTCACTCTGGTCATTCTCATGGCCTTTAAAGTAACCTTATCTTAACTTTGCAAATTTAAAAGCCTTACTGATATACGTAATTTCCTACTTGTCAAGCTAAATCACTTGATAAGATCAATGAATGAAAATATTGAAAAGAACCGATTTCCGACAGCGTGACCCAGTTAAAAAAGAAAAAACATAAAACTTTCTTATACAAGCGCATGAGTATAGGCTACCAGTGTAGCCTCTTGTTAACTGACAATTGGCCGAAAAAAAATAGTAGTTAACTGACAATTGGGTACCCCCATTAGCACCCTCATTTAGCAGTGCTAGATTAATTTGTCGTGTGTTTGGCCTTGTTTACAAAATGGTAAAGTAAGCTCACTGTAGCTGTCGAGAAAAAGCTGCGCCAGGTTTACAGCTCTTTACAGGCAAATTCACCGCGAGAAACAACTTCAAGCATCACGCTTCAGTGAATGTTCTGACACCTATAGAATGAATTGAGTTCTGGTCATTTCACGAACAGAAATCTAGAACCGGAAAGGAGGAAAGAGTTACGCGGTTAACATCGGAACGGATAGATTGCCGTCTAAAATGGTGGCGCTGTTCAGATGTGTGTTACTTTTCCTTTATACCCTCTTAAAGTTTGATGTTCCCAATGTTTACGTATTTTTCTACGAAAGAGACGATAACTTAATTTGTAATAGGAACGAAATTAAACAAGAGTGACAGGAGCAAAAGTTTCATTTGATTCAACAATATAAATTGATAAATTGAGACAATTAGTCACAGCTTGAATGATAATCGCATCAGCCCATGTTCCTTGACATGACATATTATTCAAATATTCTTGCCAAGAGTGTTCAGTATTACTCTCTATAAACTGTTCTGGGTTATATACTAAATATTCAATGCCAAGACTACGTATATAAAAATGGTTCGTAGCATCGCCATACAATTGATGTGATACGGCACGAAAAAAACAATCGCCACCTCCTCCAACATCAAGAGCAATTCTATTTAATTCAGATAACCTACTTTCTAGTAGTAAAACTGAATCTATAGCACCTGAACCATTAAAAGCAACCATTACAAACAACTGATAATTTTGTTTAACGAAATAATAGATTTAAATATATTTTTTCTTGCTTTAAGTGTGCTATATTCTTTGCTAATAGAGCTACGTTGAGCGCTCGAAGGCAACTCTCTTGTGTCAGGATTTCAATGCAATCAAGCTACGTTGAGCACTCTAAGGTAACTCTCTTGTCCGCTTTAGGATTTCAATGTTATCAGTACGACACGCAATTGATATTCGTCTTCTTTTTATAGACTTTATACGCCAAGAACGTTTTCTCTCTCTTACTTGCCACTCAAACAATACATTGTCTTTTTGTCAAATAGAGACAAAATCTCTCTTAAAAAAATAAACACGCTGAAATCGCTTATAAAATGCTTCTTAAAATGCTTCCTTGATAACTTTTATAAACAAAATCAGGAACATTTTTACGTCTTTTGCGTACTGTTGCATAATCAAACTGTAATAGCAATGATTAATTGTTTTAAAATAGCACAAAACCGAAATCCATACTCTTGCATAATCAAACCGAAACATTTTTAGTTAGCTGAATAAGCAAAATCTACCCTCTCTTGCATACTATTGCATAATCATGACACCTAAATATTTTATTGGAAAAGCAGACAAAGATTACAACTCAAAAAGCGAACAAAAATACAGCGTGAGATTTCTCAGCTTCGTCGAGCGCGAAAAGTTGACTCGTTTAACTTTAAGCGAGTTGACTTTAAACGAATCGTAAAATTAACTCTTTTCACGAGATTTCACTTTGACATTCGTTAAGCGACATAAAAAATCGCTCCTCGCTGTTCATCATACCGGGTAGACAACGTATAGCAGAACCCCGGAGGAGGACTCGCATATGTGGTTGGGTGGGGGTGCTCGTCGTATCTTTTAGGGGTTAAAATTAGGGGATCTAGGTATCTTTTAGAATATATGATTTTTCTTTTCACGATATTTCCGGTTGTCACTCGCTAAGCGACTTAAAAGGCAGAGCAAAATAGCATGTTATTTTGAGCGCAGCTATCAAATGTACTGAATAGGACAGCCTCTGACTCAGTTAAACTTCCCATATGACTAAAAAAAATTGCCGGATTGACCCCTTTCATAAAATAGAAGTCCGTATAAAGGTCAATATTTTAAGTTCGTTTACCTACAGGTTGTAACTAATTTGATTGAACCTGCACTTGGCACCGGTAGCATAGTATTGGCTGACCCGTGTACTTTCGCTTTTGTGCTTTTGTAAAACAATTAATAATTGCTATTACAGTTTCATTATGTAACAGTACGCAAAAGACGCAAAAATTTAAGCCATTGAAGGCTTGCCGCAATTCCATTCAACCGTCATCATTATAAGCCAAAAAATCAACACAACTATGACATGTTTACCATACTATTGCACAATCAAACCGCTTGGCCAATCATAATGCAGAACGTAGCTAATACAGGAAATCGCCTGCTGCTGCTCTCTGAGTTGACCTCTGATACGCTTGGTTAATTGCACGCTTACTTGTAACTCTAAAGTTTTCTTTCCACCAGTGATCGAGTGCATTGTTATTTAGAAGTTGCTGAAACCAATTCTGTGGTCGTGGAAATACCCAAGCCCTCCTTGGCGGCGAGCAAGTTCGTGGCGAGCTCCTAAATGTAAATAAAACGCCGACAAACCTTGAAGATAGCGTAGTTGAAGGCGTCTTCTTCGGTGTCTTCTTGCAAAAAAAAACTGCCGGATTGTTATATTTATCGAATGATAAGCAGGAGAATGACTGAAATTAAACTTACAAGATCTCGATTCGTGTCATCCATGTCGATCTGTACGTTTTCGCGCGTAAACTGCAGTGTCAGTGAACTCATATCTTATTATATTTTACCCTGGGGAGTCTTTTACTGTGTAACCGCATCCCCAAGAGTAAGATGAAACCTGAGATAAACCGAACCCAAGCCATTAACCCTTGGGAAGGCCCCAAACCCAAGGTGTGTGTAACCACAACTCAATAGAAAAAAACGCAAAGTTCATGCTATTTTGCTCTGCCATACCGCTCATATTAACACACAAACTTTCCTGTCCCATTTAATTTTCTTATAACCTCTCCATTAGTAAAATACACCGTGAAATTCTCAAACTACGTTTCCCAAGAAAACGCATTTAACCTATTTTTACCCTTTTAAAGTAGCTATAATGGCTTTACGACAAATGATTGAAACTGATAGGTAACGTGAGATATCGAAATTTAAGAAGGACTAATACCTTTGCGGTAACGTAATGTGAGATATGACAAGTTCATCACAAGTTCTGACATCCCAATACCCTAGGGAAATTAACAATAGGTCCGGGGGTGCTCCCCAAACATTTTAGTGGCAGTATGTGACGCCCTTCTTGAAATCCTAACCGCTTTAACCAACCATATCCTCAATGCCCTAATATAGCTTCTATAAAGAACGAACAAGAAACCCCCCCGGACAAAAGTCCACAAAATTTTGTTAACAACTTTTGTCCCTTTTTAGTACTCGACTCCGAAATCTCGCTTAATGCGCAAGCGCATTAACGAGATAAAAACGGCATTTTTCGAAGCTCCAAAATTTTCAAGGCTAAGTCATATCTAGTGACTGGATTATAGCTCGTTGCTGAAGCATGAGTCCTTTTTTTCTACCTTCATCACTTTAACACATCAGAACTCCCTCATCTTTAGGGGTTAAGGGCTGAAAAAATTCACACATTGAGTACAGGTGTGGGACGATGTATCAGCCTTGTCTCAGACTTTTTGATTGAAACGGCTCGTGTTGAGCAAAAAAACAAAGTCAAAAATATTTTTTTGTGTGTGTCAGCATATCACCATATTAGGTTTTGGCGGGGTTCTCCCCCAAATGGTTACTGGGCCGAGCCCAAATTTTTTTCCTAGAATCTACATTGGTCAGCCATTACTATGATGTTGGTTTCATTCTTGACCCCTGCATATTGTTTTCGCAATCCTACCCTAAACGCGAAAGTTATCAGCACTTCACCATTTTTCGACATTTTTGACCTCTTACTACAAAAAACGCTATAACTTCAATGCGTTTCACCAGGTCTTGGTTATTTTTCGTAGAAAGTTAGCTTGGTTATGTCTAAATGACATATTAAAAAATTGCGTTCAACGATTGCGGGACAACAATTTTGTACCATGGTAAAAAATACCATTTTTTCAACATTTTTCCAAAACATTTTTGAGGTTCCATTTTCAAAAAATCATAAAAAAATTAGATTTTGACACATTCACTTCATTTTACGCTGAGTGATAGACCAGTCGAGGGGCTTCAGATTTCTGCTTTTGGTAGTCTTTTTTACTGTAATATGTCCTAGCTAAAACGTCTTGAAAGTGCCTTCCATGAAGGCGCCAAGTCACCAAATGCCAATGTCAGCATTTCACCACACTTTGGATTTTGACATCTTGCACGCTACCATTATGACCAAACGGCACAGTATTTCATAAACAGAAAGAGCTTGACCTTCAGAAGATGGTAACGCAAATTTCATTTCTTAACTCCTTATATTTTTTTTATATCATTTTTTTTTCTTATTTTTACTCTATTTTTAGGTCAGCATTTCACCATTTTTACCGCTTTAAGAGAGTTTAAACAGCTATAACTTTGCGGTTTCCATGGTAACGCTGCTCTTATGATGTACAGATGGAAAGAGCATTGTCTCAGCTTTCCAATGATACCTTGTTTATCTCCTGAAGTTAAATCCTACATTTTTTATTAATTTTTAAAGTTCCGTATATATATACCCATACATACCCCTATAACTTTTCGTGACACATACATCAAGTGCCCCTTTCTATCAAGTCATCTTTGGGTGAGTACACGTTTTTCTGTCTCCGTAAATTGCACCTTTTTGCACCCTTCCAAGGCTAGGTACAAGCAATTCAACTATCAGTTAAGGTTTATAAGGTGATCGTGCCACTCCGGATTAAATTTTTTTCCAATGATAAACAGTTGCTTGTGCGCAGTCTCCAATTAAGTTAAGGGTGCTCTCAGGTACATGTAGAACAGTAAAGTGATGCCTCTATTGAGCGTTTAATTCACTCTGAGGTTCCAATACTGCATTGGTTGGTTAGATTACCTTGCAAGGAATCCTTTGGTACCGGTTTTGTCACATTTGAATCATGCATTTATGATATATGACGTCATTTAAGGTTAAAATTCCCACGTTAATATCAGCTAATGGTTTGTAATGGAAACTCAGAAAAGCAGTGATTATTGTAGCCCTGTATGTGGGCTAAATGCATGCCAAAGTTGTTTGGAAATAGTTTTATTCTCTTGGATTTATTAACGGTTGAAGTTTTTTCCAATATGGCGTACATTAAAGGTCGGTTACAGTCCTTTCTCTACATTTTTACGTTAAAACGAGGCGAAACTTTAACCGCAAATAACTCTAAGGGGATTTAACCGTTTGAGCTCAAATTTGGTGGACGTATTCTACTACGTAATGTTGACAATCAGTTTTGAGGATATTTCCTCGGGGGTCCGCACATCTGAGTTTTTGGTGTTTTTTTCCGACATCTTTACCCGTTTATAACACTAAGGGGATTTAACCGTTTGAAGTCATATTTGGTGGAGACATTCTACTACCTGCTGTCGACAATCAGTTTTGAGGGTGTTTCCTCGGGGGTCCGCACATCTGAGTTTTTTCGTGTCTTTTTTCGACATCGTTACCCGTTTATAACACAAAGGGGATTTAACCGTTTGAAGTCATATTTGGTGGAGACATTCTACTATCTGATGTCGACAATCGGTTTTAAGGATGTTTCCTCGGGGGTCCGCACATCAGTTTTTTTTGTTGTCTTTTCTCGACATCTTTACCGGTTTATAACACTAAGGGGATTTAACCGTTTTAAGTCATACTTGGTGAAGACATTCTACTGCCTTATGTCTATCTACACCTGGAGGGAGGTTTTCTCAGGCGTCCGTACATATGAGTTTTTTTGTTCACTTTCAAGTCATCATGCCTTCGTTTTGGAAAAATCCAGCCAAAACTCGCAAAGAAAGGTTCAGCCAATTTTGCCAGTACGCCGCCAACTCCATCACAACACAGGGTTATGATCCCAGACTCATACAGACAGGACCCTACAACGAACCATGTGGGAATGTACCAAATTTCGAAAAGATCTGCATAGAATACAGCATCGCTGCCATGGTATGGTCCGCCACCACGGCCATTGGAAATCGTTTCTGGGGCGATTTCCTAGAATGCCACATGGCTCGCCTAAAACAACTGGCTCAACTAGCCCATCAACTGCCGATAAACGCTGATCTTTATGGAAAAGTTGACCCTGAGGAAGCTGAAGATCTGATAAAGGAATTGAAGTGGAGCACCCCATGCACAGCTACGGGGAACGATGAAATCACAATACCACCCTTTACTCCCACCGCCACTTCAACGCCAGTTCAAACCACTCGCCCTAATCGATCATCGATGTCGACTTCATCAAGTGCCACCCCCGCTTCAACAGCGCCAGTTCAAACCACCCGCCGTAACCGAACATCATCAACGACAACAACTGCCACCACCGCTTCAACAGCGACAGTTCAAACCACTCCCCGTAACCGAACATCATCGACGACGTCGACATCGACAACAACTGCCACAACCGCTTCAGGCAAAAGGAAGAGAAACAAGGTGCGAATATGTCCGATTTGCAACAAACAGCAGTCGGTCTTGACGCGGCACCTGAAGATCCACGTTCGAAACGGGGAGATATCGGAAGATCGGATTATTCCTCTAGTTAATCTAGCAGACAAAGGCGATGACAAATACCATGAAGAAAGGTACGTCAACAAGAAGCAGAAGCTTGTCAAAGCGCGCCGTAACTACGTCATATGCCCCGTCTGTGAATTGGTGACAGGGTATCTCGATTCGCACATCAAAAACAAACACAAGATTGACAGAGGAACTGAAGAAAGCTTTCGCATCAAGGGACTAGCCAGGCCATATGGGGGATTGAGGGAGCTACATTTCATCAAGAAGACTCGGCCAGCTAAAAAATTAAAGAGGTCGCCAACGGACCCGAACGTCAGCCAGGTTCTGCTTGAAGATCCTCTGTGCTCGGACGTTTCCAGTACCAGCTTTCAGCCTAGCGAAGGCGATGAACAGGACTCGGTGTCGGACTCTGACTCTGCAAAATCGGATGACATTGTTCCACCAACACCTCGCCCGGCACCTCGCTCCTGTGCAGTCGCCAGTGCAAATCGCAATTCAATAGGTAGATCCGTGCGCAGACAGGCACAGGAGGTGGCAGAGTGCACGACACGCACTATTCCAACAGCGACAGTAACAACACCACAGGACTGCCCCATGGACAGCGACAGGCATGAAGAAGAACAAACTGACGTCGACATCAGCGATGAAGACCAACACGACAATGATGCTGAGGAAGAAGTCGACAGCAGCGATGAAGACCAACACGACAATGACGCTGAGGAAGAAGTCGACATCAGCGATGAAGACCAACAAGACAATGACGCTGAGCAAGAAGTCGACGAAGGGGACGACGAAGACGAGGGGGACGATGACAACGATGACGACGAGAATGATAACGATGACGAGGACGACGAGAATGATGACGAAGACGACGACAACAATGACAAAGACAAAGACGATGACAACGATGACGAAGACTATGACAACGAGGATGACAAAGACGATGAAGACGAGGACGAAGACGATGCCGAATACAAGGAGACTGTGACTGAAATGCTGGCCATGAAGAATCCCCGAAAAAATCGGCAAAAATGGCTTCGAGGATTCTTCGACTACCTGCAGTCACTGCAAGGAAGGGCGCTGCCTCAGAAGCTTGCTGAACAGCACGTGCGGCAGATCAGTATTATGTTGCAATCCATTGACCCTAAAAGTGACGACATTTTGTGCATCACAGACAGCAAGGGGCATCGAGTTTGGAAATGGGCCAAGCCACTTCTTGACCAGAAAAAGAAGCGGCCGGGAACCATTATTTCGTACCTAACATCGCTTGAGAAATTCTTCAAGTTTGCCGTGGATCAGCAGTACGAAAAGGAGACACCCTTCCGCCTTGAGAAACACGTCACCGAGTCAATAGAAAGAATCAATGCCAACATTTCTGCATGGAGGGCAGTGGTCAGAAAAACCTACAAGACAGACGAATGGAAGCGGCAATTAAAGGAAATGCGTGAGAGGATCAGGCCCGAGGACGTCCTCGACATCAATGACACCGCACCAGCTCTTAAGGCTAAAGAACTGTTGCAGATGGCGCCCTACAAGCCTCTCAGTCCGTCCCAATATTGTGTCATCCGCGATTACCTAATCGCTAGTCTGGAATTGCAGAACGGTCAAAGACCGGGGCCGCTGGAAACCATCACATTAGAAGATTACCAAAATGCTGAAGTGGATGAGGTGACAGGTACCTCCACCATTTACGCCCCCAGCCACAAGACATCGTCATCTGGACCTGCTCCAATTTCTATGTCAAAATCCCTAGCCAAGAAAATGAAAGAATACGTAGAACATGTTAGAAGTATATTTGACGAACCAGAAGATGCACTGTTCCTGACCGACAATGGCGAAAATTTTGAAAAGGGAACAATTGGACGTAGGGTCTCTGCATTCTGGGAAAAAACAGAGAAGCGGAAAGACATACGCATTACTTCCACCCGCATGCGAAAAATGGCCTCAACCACAACCACCTCGTTGTCCGACAAAGACAAACGCCTTGTGCATCAACACATGACTCATTCTGAAAAAACCGCTGAAAGGTCATACATCAGACCAGACACGGCCACCGTTGCTGCTGCTGGCCATGCCATCCTCAAATCCCAAATCGGCTATGAAGAATCAGACAGTGAAACTGAAAAGGCAAAGAAAACAGCACTTGACGACGAGGAAAACGCCATGCTTGAAGACGTGTTCTCAGAGGAGATTGCCTCCGATGAAAAATTGGACCAATCAGACATCACAGCTAAAATCGGCAAATCCGTCGCTCTCTTCCACCTATCAAAAGATAAAGTTTTGATGAAGGCCGTGATGAATAGACTGCGTTATCTGCAAAGGTTGTCTTCCAGTGAACGGCTAAAGACGCTCCGCTCACAAAAAGTCGATGAACAGTCAAATACAAAAGGCTGGATGCAAGATAACTTCGAAGTAAGATCAGCAGGCGCAAGAAGTCGCAGTTCCTGGTCCAACGAAGATACCGAAACCATGCAGCAGTACTTTGAAAACTACCACATCCGGCCAGACAAGGCACAAATTCAAGCCCATATGGAGTCACCATCCCTCAAGGACATCCTTAAGAGAGAGGGATTCTCATGCTGTTACCAGAAGGTAAAGAACATGTTCAAGCATTGGCGGAAATGAACATCCCAATTTAAAGCTTTGAGGCTCCAGTCACTGTTAATGAAGAAATGAACTTCCCGTGACAGTAACACTGACTTGTAAATTCTTATGTCAATAGACGTTCAGATGGACCAGAAAAACAAAACAAGAGAAAAAAATAGCAAAATAGAAAAATCAAAAAAAAAAAAAAAAAAACCTGTTGCAAGCACTCAACATAGTTGAGGTCTGTAAATAATTTATGTATATAGAATTGTATATAAACATACTTTAAGTTATTGCCACGTTATTTATTGTAAATATTATTGTACATAAAATTATAGATATTTTAGCCTTTGTAAATATTGTAAAAAGTTAAAAAAAAACTCAGGTTGGCCACTTGAAACTCTCGTCTGGGATTAAACGCGAGCTAAGGTAACCAACCCTTGGGGAGTGCCCCACGAGAGCATCAGGTGTGCCATGAACTTGAGATGAAAAACAAATCATCCTGGCAACAATGAGTCAAGTTGGTAACTTGATGAAACCCTCTGAACGGCTTTTGGTAGCGCATTAGCACTATCAAGTCTCAGACTAATACCCTCATTGTTAATGAAGGGGGGGACCAGGAAACCAAGCATAACTGGTCTGCGTAACCAGCTCGCACCTCCAAAACGTCATCAAACAACATTTATTGATTGATTTTGACCATACAAAGACATTCAAGAAATTTCAAATTTTGACCAAAAATCATGGCCTAACCCCTTAGCAATAAAATCCAAGATGGCCGCCATCCAAAATCAAAACACTCATAAATGGTCTAGGTGGCCTTGCCAAGACTCCAGAACATCGCCAAACATCATTTCCTGGTCCATTTTGATCATACACAAACCCACAAGAAATTTCAAATTTTGACCAAAAATCATGGCCTTACCCCTTAGCAATAAAATCCAAGATGGCCGCCATCCAAAATCAAAACACTCATAAATGGTCTAGGTGGCCTTGCCAAGACTCCAGAACATCGCCAAACATCATTTCCTGGTCCATTTTGATCATACACAAACCCACAAGAAATTTCAAATTTTGACCAAAAATCATGGCCTTACCCCTTAGCAATAAAATCCAAGATGGCCGCCATCCAAAATCAAAACACTCATAAATGGTCTAGGTGGCCTTGCCAAGACTCCAGAACATCGCCAAACATCATTTCCTGGTCCATTTTGATCATACACAAACCCACAAGAAATTTCAAATTTTGACCCATAATTTTTACTGTAACCTTCAACTTCAAAAAATCGTAAAAAATATAAAAACATTTTCTAAAATTCTGAAATGTCACTGGACATTAAAAGTAATCATTAATGAACCATCTGAGAAAGTTTGAGACAATTCACCCATAAATCCAAAAATTTATCACTGTTTAAGTAAAAGGAGTAGAAAATGTCAGCACATTACCATGTAGTCAGCACATCACCAAACGCTGTCAGCACATCACCAAAAAAAATCAGCACTACACCAAATGTCAGCACATCACCAAAGTGTGTCAGCACATCATCAAAAAAGTCAGCACCTGACCAAAAATGTCAGCACATCCCCAAGCGATGTCAGCACATCCCTAACGTCATGTCAGCACCTGACCAAAAATGTCAGCACATCACCAAAATATCAGCATATTCCCTAACCCTAACCCTCAGTTGGAGAAGTGCTGACCCAAAAAGTCAGCACTTCACCAATGAATATAACCCTTGCCAGTAGTTCAATTTAACAGCTACTTTGGCAATGCTATTAAATAACAGCATAAAAGTTCCAAAATTGACAATTCCCGTGTAAAATTTGGTCTTTTCATTGTTACCTTCAAGATTTTCTGCTGTCAACGGAGGAAGGTTTACTTGCACCCCAACGTCACATGTTGCTACCTCAGTTTGGATATTTTTATCTTCTGTACTTGAGCAAAACTGGGTACCGGTATCAGTTCGACTTTCTTTAACAATGGCTGCAGATATGCTTCCCGGGCATGACAGCAAATAATCGTGAAAACTATCCTCAAATTTCGTGGAGTTGTAAATAGTAAGCTTCTTAACAACTCCGCTGTCGTCAGATTGTTTTTCAAGACGTATACGTTTTCTTGCATTTAGCCCAGTTTTCGATGGCAAGCCCATGGACCTGTCAGGCAGTGGCCGTTTCGGGGTTGGAGATTTTGGTAGTGGCTTTGATGGAAACAATGTCGGGACTTTGCACCAAGGTTTCGGCCCATCAGTTCCTTTAAAGTGAAGGCTGCATACTCGTGTTCCGGCTTTTGGCTTTAAGTTTTTGCGAACAGTTCGTAACTTCCTAATCCATTGCCGTCTTAATTTTAAGTCGAGAGGCAGCCTGTGTAATGTCACTGGCTTTCCATTTACAACTTTCCCTTTCCAACTGTGACATAATGGCACACAACAATACAGAGTACCTCGAGGGACCCGGACTTTTGATGGTGACGCTGCCCGCGTTGCCGGCGTGCAACTTAAATTCAGCTTAACTCCGGCTCGTTTCGCATTTTCAACTCGGGCAACTAGCTCGTCTTTTGTTCCAGTGACTTTAAGTTCATGAATTCGAAGCCAGTTTTGTAGCTCAGGCTTCTTCCATCTCTTAAAGTCGTCTGTTTTATAAACAGCTTCGTCGGTTTCCGCCATTGTTTTCACGCTCTGGGAGATCTGTACTTACCAAAGCCTCGCTTTCGCGATACTTCTGCCCAGTCTCCGTTGCGCGCGAATTATCCTGGGAAAGGGCTGTTGCTGTAGTCCCTGATGAAGAGATAGTAATCTTGAAACGTCGGACGACTCTTATTCGTTTTTTGGTGCTATTTTTGTGATATTTGACATTCCTGTTTTTACCATATCGCTGATAGTCGTACCTTCTAAGATAATTTTATATTAATTCCAAACCCAATACCAATATATAACGTCGTAATGTTTATTACTTGGGCGGAGAGCCCAAGTTATAAAATGCAGTTTGGTAGTGCACGAATTTGCAATTGAGCTCTAATGCGCGTGCGTCAAACTCAGTCAAGCGTAACAAGGAGAAGAATACTGGTCAGCTGGGGTCTCGGCTAGCTTCAACGCTTTCTTGATATCTTCGCCAGCGAAAATTAAATTCTAGTGGCAGATAAACTCTGACATCTTGATCGCTTACTCTTTAGCCGTTATTCAGTCTTTAATTCAATTGAATCGATAGAATATTATTTGAGTTATGAATTCTCAAAGGTACATGTACATCTTTAGACTCTTTAGAATGGAACGGTCCGATTTTAATATGACAATTTCCCATCCGTGCGCTAAAACGGGCAGACAAATCGTCACTTATATAAAATCGTCCATTACAAAAATACAGTTTCAAACAACTAGTTCTTCTAGAATATAACAATAAAATAACTTTCGCACTACATCGAGAAAGGTGCAACAAGAAAGAAAAATTTCTTCACGGCAGATTTTGATCACCTGCTAGGCAACGAGATCTGCCAACAGATCGAATTTCATTTGAACGCCTGAACAATTATTTTGAACGGCTTGCAGTGAACGGCCGAAACAGAACAAAAATTGCGAACGGATGGCTGTGAACGGCTATGGAAAAATTTCGAGTGAGTTTTCAGTCAGAAAGCGAACGAAACAAAAATAGGTCACTTTATGTAAACAAGGGCCCCAAGTGCCAGCGTCACGCAAAATTCATGTTTAAAATTCTTTCTGAACTTCATGTTTACCAATTGTGAAGATAAATCTTGAATGAAACTAAATATAATAATCGATGTCATACAGCGGGGAAAGGTACGTAGCAGAAAAGACAGAAAACAAATTAAGCCCTTTTAAGTTTGTTGTAGTTGTCAGGAAAAAGTGCACCGAATTTACATATGTCAAAAGGGTAATTTGAAACCTGAATACAGAATATGCGCTGCCATGAATTCTCTGTTTTCCTTGCAGTTTCGCTGGCCACAATTAAGCTTTTCCAAATTCTACAAGCGTTAAATATAACCCTTGCATCCGCACTTCACGTAAGTCTTCACGTGGCCACTTTACAAATTTGCACCAACAGTCAACGACATACAAGACTATCCCAATATACTCAGTGCACTCCCTATCATCAAACCCTAAACTGACGTGCATAAAGATTTTCCAAGATATTTTCATTCCAATACGCCTAATACAACGACGCCCAAGTATACGCTCCCACAGCGTCTTGTTATATTTAATTTCTCAAGGGTTTTCATTGTTTTTACGAGAGTTCATGGATATTCAGCGCTCAGTTCCGAGGATTGACTTCAGAAAATGATTTTGCACTCGCGCGAAGTTAACTTAGAAGTTTTTTTTAGCGCTGGTACGCTATTACATTGGTACGGAAGTAAACTCAGACGGTTTTTTAGCGCTGGTACGCTATTACGCTGGTACGGAAGTTAACTTACAAGGTTTTTTAGCGCTGGTACGCTATTACGCTGGTACGGAAGTTAACTTAGAAGGTTTTTGGTACGCTATTACGCTGGTACGGAAGTTAACTTAGAAGGTTTTTTAGCGCTGATACGCTATTACATTAGTACGGAAGTAAACTTAGAAGGTTTTTTAGCGCTGGTACGCTATTACGCTGATACGGAAGTTAACTTACAAGGTTTTTGGTACGCTATTACGCTGGTACGGAAGTTAACTTAGAAGGTTTTTGGTACGCTATTACGCTGGTACGGAAGTTAACTTACAAGGTTTTTTAGCGCTGGTACGCTATTACATTGGTACGGAAGTAAACTTAGAAGGTTTTTTAGCGCTGGTAAGCTATTACGCTGATACGGAAGTTAACTTACAAGGTTTTTGGTACGCTATTACGCTGGTACGGAAGTAAACTTAGAAGGTTTTTGGTACGCTATTACGCTGGTACGGAAGTTAACTTACAAGGTTTTTTTAGCGCTGGTACGCTATAACGCTGGTACGGGAGTTTACTTAGAGAGACGTTGTTACGTTGTTTCCGAGGATTGATTTCCGAAGATGATTTTGTTTACTTTGAGAGTTTTTTTTTAGTGTTGGTACGTTTCCGAGGATCGACTTCAGAAGATGGGTTTGCACTCGAGGGGAAAAAATTACTGTTATGCTTATTACGCTGGTACGGGTAGTAAGACCCCTAATAAGATGGCGGCATTCCTATAACGGGCAGCATTTGTATTTTTGGTTCGGATGGCTCACTCATGAGATTCTATAGAAAAATTCATTGCCTGACGAGTGAATTCCACGTTAAATTTCACGCGAAAAACCGATATTGCCCGAATCGCGAAGCAATGAGGGTGATATCGGTTTTTCAAGTGAAATTTAACGTGGAATTCACGAGTGAATTGATGAACGTTTGTGGTGGAAATTAGGCTTTAACTAACTTCGGACGCTTGTTATCGCCGATCAGCAAATAAGAATTTCATCACAGCGACAAGTAAACACCACGCTAAATTGGGAAAAACCTTTGGACAACAAAGAAGGCAAATTTCTAAGTATTGATGGATCAGTTAATAAACACTCCGTAAGAAAATGATGTTTATCTTATGGCGGTCGATCACTTCAATTCATAAGTGAGGCCCTGTTAGGGAAAATTCCGACAGGCGACATGGCCTTGAAACAGTGACATCAGGCAAATGAAATGGCGACAAGCGACAAGACCACTGCCGCGATTGTGCAATAGCGACAGGACAAAGGAAGAAAACGACAGCGAATTTCATGCTTTAAGAACAACATAGTATATAAGGACAACATAGTATATTTTTGTCTTAACTTACAATAAAAACGTCAAAAAACTGCCTCCCTGTGGTCTATAAATGTCTCCGTGATTTAAATGCAATTGTATTATGATTCAGTCACACCACTCTTTCACTCCTTTGACGTGTCACGCTTTGAAGGTCACGCTCTCATGTGACATCTGATCTCGCTCTAATGCCATGTGCTTTGCTGTCCTTTGCATGCTATCGTGACCCCTGTTCCGCCTGCTATCGTGTCTATCGTGCTAGTGTTTAAACATTTTTCGATCTATTCTATCGGTCTGCAATCGACCCGCGACCACCTGTCATGCCAAAGCACAAGAAAGACCATAAAGAGAAGAAGAAAAAACATCGAGAGAAGACAGACAAAGCAGGTAGGTTCAGGTTAAATAATGTCAATAATCAGTCAAGGAAACCTACTGACTACTGAGTGATCATAGGTCATCATATGTTCGTGTACAATCAATTTCCCAGTTCAAAGGATCATTTAGCTGAGTTCCAGAACGTTGGTCAGCGTTGGTGTTTGCCAATGTAATCAGTGTCCGCATTGTGATTTTAAAAGTTATGAGAGAATCGACAATTTTTTTAGAACAACATGGTTAACATGCAATGGTGGAATCCGGAATGAAAGGCCTTTCATGAAACAACAACCGGAAATCTGTCAATGACATATATGCGTTCACAGGATACTCTATAAATTGAGTCTATAATGACATGGATGCGTTTTCTAGCATTCTCAATTTGACTAAGAGCTGATCAGACTGAGCTACATCTGACCACATCTCTCATCTCTGACATAACTTGCCTCTTACGTTTTAGAGAAAGTATTGTTGAGGCCTGAAGATCGTTTACTTTATCTCTTTGTCTCTCCTGGCATTGGTTCCGCCTGTCCCGCCTGAGCTAATAAAACAAAACACATAAATGACAGAAATTGTAGATAGCATTTTCGTCCATTTCTCTTCAGACTATTCATGTGACTCCAGCACAAGCAAAAAAAGGAAACACGTCCACCATTCAGGACGCTGGTCCAAAAAAGAAAGAGAGAGTCGAGAGAAGCATCTGAGTCCTCGGTGAGTGAGCCAGAATGGTTAGAAAGACATGAAAAACCACAGAGGCCAAGCAACCCACTTTCCAGCGTACAAAAAACATTGAGCTGCTTTGTTAATAAAGATCAAGTCCATCAGCCTGGCATGACAAGCTCCAGTACTAGCGCTACATGTACCTCAGTACCATCTGTTTCTTATACTTGTGACGCAACCATTGAGGTGTACAAATACAACCACAATAAAAGGTCAAGTTTTAGGCACACCCTTGTCTCCTTGCGTGAAAAGCATACAGATCTGCATGCCCTTCAAGTAGACCTCCGTAAAGAGTATGGGCTTTCAAGTGATGCAAGGAGGTGTCAGATTGGGGATTTCAATATTGAGGTCGGGGTCTCCAGCAAGGACAAGACGTACATCGCCAGCAGCCAAACAGAGTGGCAAAATCTAATAACACGGCTTTATAGCGGGAACGGACAGTACAGCCTCATAGGCAAGTATTACAGATCATTACAAGTTGTTTGTTTAGCTCTGTACACTCTCCTACCATATCAGTGTAAAAACGCTGCATGTTAGGAAGAACGCAGTATCATAATATAAACTGACATAACTGTTTGTTTTATTACCTGTTTTTTCTTAACAGTTCGGCTACACGAGATACATTCCACCTTGTCATCCACAGAGGGACCACGTGAGATAGCATTGTGCCTGCGTGAACCCAGTGCGTTGTTGCCTTCGTGGTGAACGGTTGTCTTTTAGTGCTGTGTCACGAAAGTGGACTTTTCTTTTGCCTTAAAAATGTCGGCTTCGTCGTCTAAACGCCCTTCGGAAGACGTTCAGCTCGAGGTTCACCCAGTACCCGGAGAAAAATCCGGAAAGCGACAAAAACAGAGCACTAAACAGGACGGGAATGTCATAACTGACTCCCGCCCAGAAGACATGACAAGCGCAAGCCAGCGCTCTGCAAAAAGCCATGGAAAAAGGTTTTTCACAGATGGCTGACTCTTTAACAAGTGTGTTAACAAGTCAATCTGTCAAAACCGTGAGTGCAAGAAGTTCGCGCCGATGCGACTTTAAAACCGCCTACTTCCAGTGGTCACCTGGATGTTGATGAGTCAGTAGATGCACTTTTGACTGATGCCAAGGAACCTGGCACCGACAAACAGTCTGATAAAGGCGAATCACTTGGTGATTTCCTTGAAGCGGTGAAAAATGACCTCCGGTCCGAGGAAAAGGGACCTCCCATTCATGAAGAGCTAGCAAAAATTGTGACGCGCCTCGTTCGCGACGGCATGCTCGAAGATAAGCTTCAGGACAAACTTAACAAGTACCCGCAACTGGAAAACTGTGAGGGTTTGACAAGGGTTCGGGTCAACCAACTGATATGGGACAACCTCAGTCCTGGTATAAGGTCTCAAGACCTAAAATTTCAAAAAGTACAAACATCTCTCGTCAAAGGCATGACAGCCCTTGCTCCCGTTGCTGACGCCATCTTGAAACGTGTCAATGAGATGAATGGCAGGAAAGCGCTCGCCCAAGAGGCAATCGATAGCCTTTCTCTTTTAGCTCATGCAAATACCGAGCTCAACACTAGACGAAAAGAGCTGATAAAGCCTGACCTTCATTCGGATTATAAACACCTTTGCTCTGTGTCTACAACTGTAACCGACAAACTCTTCGGAGAAGACCTGTCCAAACAGGTCAAAGACATCTCTGAAGTAAACCGGGTTGGCCGGAAAGTCACATCCACAGTTCATCATAGGGCCCAAAGTCAACCTCATTTTGGATACAAATTTCAATCCTCCAGTGGCAGAGGAAAATTCTTTCGAGCGAGAGGAAACCAGAAGCATTTTTTAGGCTGGCGACAGACCGCAAATCGCGGTCAACCAAGCCAGAGTCCAGTGAATCACAAGCAGAAGACTCAAATTCAAAGGAAGTAAACAAAAGTTCAGAAGACTTACCAGAGGTAAGTCAGAATGTATGCCTTACTGAATCAGAACAAACGGCAGGTAGATTGAAATTATTTCTCCCTGAATGGCGAAAACTTACTTCCGACTCTCAGATTCATAAAACAGTGAAAGGTTTTAATGTTGAATTTCTTGATTGTCCTCCTACGCAACTGACTCCTCCTAAAGAAATTCAGTCTAATTTTAAGGAAAAAGACATTGTTCAAACAGAAATAGAAAAACTCATAGGAAAGGGGGTCATAGTCAAAAGTCAACACTGTCCAGGACAATTTCTCTCAACTATTTTTCTTCGAAAGAAGAAGACTGGAGGATATAGGCTAATTCTAAATTTGAAGAACTTAAATCGATATATTAAGAATCATCACTTCAAAATGGAAAGCCTGAACTCAGCAGTCCTGCTTATGACACCTGGGTGTTTTATGGCATCGGTGGATTTAAAAGATGCCTATTACTCGGTCCCAGTCAATGAGAGTTATCAAAAATATTTAAAATTCTCATGGCGGGGGGAATTATTTCAGTTTACCTGCCTTCCTAATGGGCTTGCATCTGCCCCCAGACTTTTTACTAAATTACTTAAACCGGTTTACTCCAATTTGAGACAAATGGGTCATGTCAATGTAGGGTACATTGATGATTCATATCTTCAAGGGCCTTCATTTGATGATTGCAATAGCAATGTGCATGACACTGTTCAACTCTTCACCAAAGTGGGCTTTATTGTGAACCAGAAAAAGTCTATTCTTATTCCAACTCATGAGTTAACCTTTTTGGGATTTATTTTAAACTCTGTGAACATGACAGAGAGACCTACACCAGAAAAGGCTGACAAACTTAAAATCAGATGCTCAGCATTACTGTCCAAAACACATGTCTCCATTCAAGAAGTTTCTGAGGTGATAGGCTTAATGGTCTCTATGTTCCCTGGTATTGAATATGCCCAACTGTTTTATAGAAGTCTTGAGATAGACAAAATCAGAGCTTTGAAAAAAACAAAGGGAACTTTAACTTAATGATGACATTATCAGTTACATCAATTGCCGACCTCAAATGGTGGATCAACAATATTGATAGTTCATTTAAGCCAATATCCCATGGGGACCCCTCACTTTCCCTGTATTCAAATGCATCTAAACAAGGATGGGGGGCAGTGTGCAATGAAGCTCGAACAGGGGGTCGTTGGACAGCAACTGAGTCAGAACTTCACATCAATGAACTAGAAACATTAGCTGCCCTTTTTGCATTGAAATCATTCTGCTCTTCCATGAAAAATAGTCATGTGAATATCTACATAGATAATACCACTGCTGTAGCTTACATTAATGCAATGGGTGGAACACAGTCTATGCGATGCAATAAGGTAGCACGTGATCTCTGGACCTGGTGTATTCTAAGGAATCTTCGGGTAACTGCCATTTCCCTACCAGGCAAAGAAAATATTGATGCAGACCACGAATCTAGAACATTTAATGATAACACTGAATGGACTCTCAATGACAATACTTTTGATGACATTATTGCACTCTATGGCAAGCCATCTATTGATCTGTTTGCATCTAGGATCAATAAAAAAGTGCCCCGTTATGTGTCATGGAAGCCAGATCCCGAAGCCCAATTTGTTGATGCATTCTCTCACACCTGGTCTCAAGAACAATTCTATGCATTCCCTCCTTTTAGTCTACTTCTTCGTTGCCTTCAGAAAATCGAAAGGGACTCAGGGGAAGAGATCATGATTGCTCCACTCTGGCCGAGCCAACCTTGGTTTTCAAAGTTGCTACACCTGTTGGTGGACACGCCCCGATTGCTACCAGTGACAGAGGATACTCTCTACCTTCCAAGCAAGCCCAGTCACCCACATCCTATGGGGAAAAAACTGAAACTGATTGCATGCAAGTTATCGGGGAACTCATCACAAAACAGGGAATTTCAGCAGAAGCTGCCCAGATTATCCTCAAGTCATGGAGAAAAGGGACATGCAAACAGTACCAATCCTATTACAAGAAATGGCTTGACTTTTGTTATCAAGGACAGATTACTGCAGATTGTCCCTCTTTAGGCCAAGTTTTAGAGTTTTTGTTGACTTTATTTAATGAGGGTCTCAGTTATAGTAGCCTAAACACTGCTCGCTCTGCCCTTTCATCAATACTCCCCTCAATAGATGGGTTTCCCTTTGGTAAACACCCACTAGTTATCAGATTTCTTAAGGGAGTATTTGAGTCACGTCCTGCTATGCCTCGTTATACAGCTGTTTGGGATGTTAACCAAGTTCTCAATTATTTAAAGACATTGTCTCCAGTAAATGAGATTTCTCTCAAAAGTTTAACTCTTAAACTTACAATTTTGTTAGCTTTAGTTACTGCCCAAAGAGGGCAATCATTATTTCTTTTACGAGTTGACTCAATGATAGACAGTGAATCATCTGTTGTATTCAGATTGCAAGAGCATGTTAAACAGTCTAAACCAGGGTCCAAGGCCATGGTCATTGAGCTTGATTCATTCACAGACCCACGACTCTGTGTTGTGACCATGCTTCATGAGTATTTAGCTAGAACAAAGCCTCTTAGGGGGACCCATTCTCAACTTTTGCTAAGTTATGTTAAACCATATGGGCCTGTGTCTAGAGACACAGTAAGCCGTTGGGTTAAGTCTGTCTTACAAAGTTCAGGCATTGATGTAAGTGTTTTTAAGCCGCATAGTACTAGATCAGCCTCTACTTCTAAGGCTAAGCTGAGTGATGTTCCTTTACCAGATATTCTTGACAAGGCTCGTTGGAAGTCAGATTCTACATTTGCCAAATTCTATGACAAAAAGATTGTGGAAGACACTTTTGCAAATAAAGTTTTGCAGTGAATGTTCTTTTCCTGTGTGGAATTGTTTATTTTTCAGCCCTGTGCATCTGTCTTTGAAATCTCACATGGTCCCTCTGTGGATGACAAGGTGGAATGCAAAAGTTGAACGAGACTTACCAAAAGTTGAAGTTCGACTGGAATTCCACCTTGTCATCAATCACAGAGGGATTACGTGAGATAGCATTGCGCCTGCGTGAACTCAGTCTTTAAAGCACCAGCCATGTGCATCGTAGTCAAGTATACAGGGTTGGGTCCAAGGGTGGGCACGTAATCCCTCTGTGATTGATGACAAGGTGGAATTCCAGTCGAACTTCAACTTTTGGTAAGTCTCGTTCAACTTTTGCATTACAAAGCAAAGGGTCTTCCCACCACTAGCAAGAGATTTAAAGGCAGTAAACAAGCAGGAACAGCCCTGTCCCGAGGTCCCTACAAGCATGACGAGTGTGTACTAAGGGATGAACAATTGTTACAGAAGCTACGGGAGTTTAATGGACCAGTGGAAGGTTTTGAGTTCCAGAGGCTGGAAGTACAACAGAAACTCTTTAACAAGTTTATGAATGGTATGTCGAGGCTTCTTTTTTCTGAAGTGAACATCGCAGTCCAAATTACTTCCTCTTTATTTGCTATTCAATGACGAGTTGATACTCTTGTTTGCCCAATTTTCTTCCTTTTGCGGAAGTGGAAAGCTGCTACCCGGGTTCTCAGGCATTGACCGAAATCCACGTGAAATGCGGAAAATGTGGAAGCACCAGAACAATTAACAGGATGCGATACCATCAACATTTCAATGATAGTAAGTACTCAATAAACACTTCTCTAACAAGAGGCTGTTATGCTGGGCAAGGGAAAATGCGGGTGATTTGGTACTGAGGTAAATTAACCAGAAGGAAAAAACTAATCACCGTGACGAGTGTAAAGACAGCAGGCGATTCAACAGAGCTTAGTAGGTCTTACTATGTAACGACATTGAAACACTTGGCCTTAATGACCTTAATTAATTCCTTTTTTTTACTAGATCACTGGAAGGGGTGTAAAGTGGTCAAGAGTGGAGACCTACGAGAGTTTTTCTCAAAAATGCGAACACAGCAGTCGACGTAAGATGTTGTTTTTACGTAAAGTTTTTTGAATGCCTGCAAAAAGAAAACCCTGTTAATGTCCTTCATAACATCTTGAGATGAAAATTGTATGCTTTATTTCTTTATACAACGTTTTGTAAAGTCAGGTAATAGTCGGTAATCTTGGAATAAAGATTCTGTTTAAAAAAATGTATCTGTCTCTTTTTGTTCTTTTTAAAAAAGTGAAGAAATGGAGGACGAGGAATCTAAACTAATACATACAGATATGGAAGACAGGAGTTCAGAAGATGAAGTAGATGATATGGACAGTGATGGCACTGTGTAAGTTTGCTTTAATCCACAGATGGATTCCCGTATCTTCTCTTTCAAACAATGCAAATTCGCTAGCATTACCACCAAACTCCCCCGATGACATATAACCGCGGAATAAAGATCAATAAAGCCCAATGTACACTAGACGTCACTAGAAAATTTTAAGTTTGATAAATGACAATGCGCAAACGAAGAGACTGGGAACTTTTCACAACAGATCTTTGATTTCTTTGGCGATTCATTTACACAAGGAAATTTCAGATTTTACAAATCATTTGTCATAAACAAAAGCTGGAAAATTTCCACATCAACACGAGCATTAAAAAATTGATGTCACCCCAATTGATCTATTAAATCAGTTAATGTCCTTAATAGATTTGCGTGTTTCTGGCCACAATAGACCAAACCAAAATCATTCGATGTTTTCCTTAATTGCCAGATGTTTAGAGGAACTACACCCAGTGGTAGTAGCTCTTCAAAGAGAACTTCAAACTGGAAACCTTGCAAAAGATCACATTTTTTACAAAGTGATTAAAAACGCAATAGCATTTGCCCAAAAGTCGGGAGGTGCCAAGCAGCAGTTTTCCAATGATAAAGATGTCATTTTGTTCTCCAAAACTCTTGGATTCCACGGCCATGACAAAATTATGAACTTGCTTCGTGGCCCAGGTTTCAAGGGCCAGAAGAAAGGAGGTACATATGACTTTCAATGGAAAGACTGGAATCTCCCATTCGTTCCCTCAAAGAAAACCAGAGGCAAAGATAAAGGTGGCTATACTACAAAAGATGGCATCATTAAAAGCCTTCTGGTCTCCTATCTCTTACTTGCACAGGTGAAAGAAAGCAGGGTAGTCCCACTGATTGAACAGCCAAATCTCTGTATTATTCTGGTTAGTTTGGCTACCGACGGAATAAGCATCAAACCTGGTCTACAATTTGACACTCGGCTTAAAGATTTGGTAGGGCTTCTTTTCCCAGTCAAATTGGACTATCTCAAGACAAACCCATCACCTGACCCAGCCACTCTGAAGGCCTCGTTTGTTACCAAGGTGAATTGCGAAATAATTACTTCATTGGATAACAATTTGTCCCTTCCAGTTGGTATAGAGTACACTGAAAAAAGCATTTCCGGTGAAGATATGGCAGAACGCATCCAAAAGCGCGTAACACAACTGCAAATTTGTTTGCGAGGTCTTATGCAAAGCACACCAACCGACATGAATGTTATTGTCGGTTCAGGGGAGTGCTGCTCAAGCCGTTGTGAAGGTATGTTAACGTAAGTTAACTGCATTATTTTGACTAATATTGACCAAACTGTATTATTGTAGCTTTCAAATCATGTATAGCTAAAGGTCTTTCTTTTTCATGTAAGCACCTTGAATGAGAATGAAATGCAGGCTTAATTACAGAGAATGAAACCCATCAGAGAGCTTAATGATTAATCCGCAGTTACGCGGATAAAGGAGTCAAGTCAGTCATGAGCTCCTAGCTGGAATAAAAGGTGTATTCATGTTAAGCGATGGTGTCATCGCCTCATTGTTAACGCTTAAAAAGTAGTTAAACAAGTTTGTTACCATTCTGCAGTGAAAAGGGGCAGACGTCTATAGATGGTCCATTGCGCGCCTGTGAGCCGTGTTTGGATTCAGGGTGCAAGTGTGTGAAGTTAATAGTACTTGCGTGGACAGCGGATTGCAAAGAGAGGAACAAGCAGGCCATGGAACAGATAATAAAACTTTCCGCAAATGGGGAGATTGCTGAACATCTGAAGTACCTAAGGCCGTTTCCTGAAGCAGTTCACCTTGCAATGTGCTTTAAATCAGCCTTTGCAAACTGGTTTTTATACTACAATGGTAAACGATTTAATCTCGAATCTTCGTGTGCTGTATAATGATGGAGATGAAGGCATCAAACGACAAATGCGACAAGAAGTCACCCTCAGCACAATATGAAATCATGATAGAATGTCAGTGGAAGCCATGCTTCTCATAGCAAAACCATCCGTAAGAGGCATCATACTAAAATACCACGACTGGTGCAGACCGTTATTCCTGAGCCTTTCCGCCTGTACAAAGGGAACGCCAAAGGGGTTTTGGTAAACCCTACCGGTATCTGTGTTGCTGATCATGGTAGCATTTTTATAACTGACAAGAAAAAGTCCTGCTTGTTTCTTGCACGCCTTCACTATCCTGTTGAGATTACAGAGTTGTCCAAGTCCTTAAAAGGCCCGAATGGTGTCATCTATGCAAATGGAGTCGTCTTCGTAGCTGATACGGGCAATGGAAGATTAGCATACAAAGCTGTAGTGCCGTCAGTCTTCACAGACCCGAAGAAGATGAAAGTTGACGAGTTACGCGTTCAACTAGAAGAAAGAAATATCCCAATTGTCGCAGAAGCAAGGAAGAAAGATTTACTGGGTGCATTAGCAAACTGGATCTCCGATCAAAGAAAGGCAGTTAAATATTCAGCAACCGACCTAAGTTGCTTCCCCTTGACAAAGAAATCAAATGTCCCTTGGCTGTAACTGCTGCTGCAACAGACATGCTTATGGTAACTGACAGTCACTCTCACTGTGTACTCCAAGTGACTATCAACAACAATGGTGCGTGCTTACGAGGAACTGTCAGTGAACTAATGAAGTTACCTGAAACCTCAAAGCCTTATAGGTTGGCCTTTGCAGGAACAGATCCGTACATTTCAGACTCGAGCAATAATGGTGGGATTACAAAGTTCAACCTCCCAACTTCACAGAGTGTTATCCTTGTGAAAAACAGCACACCACTCTGCCAAACTGTCCACGGGGTAGATGTGACCAATGACAGAGACATTATATTCACTGACCGAGATTCTTGCATGCTTCGAGTGTTATCACAAGATGGCACACATACAGAGATAAAGGTGCTTGCTGGATCCGGTGCAGAGGTCTTGAAAGACGGTTCCTACCTTGCTGCTGCAATATCCTCAAAGAGTCGCCGCAGCTTCGAAATTTTGACAGAGTCACTGTCAGTACTTGGAGGATTTCTGGACCACACAAGTCCAGATTTTCAGTGTTCTCAAGTTGGCAGCAATCCTGACCCTTGTCGTTGAGAACTTTTTCAGCAAAATGCGCTCAAGAAATGACATGCCAACTGTGTTGGAATTTGTGCACTTGTTTGCTCCCACCATCCGCGAGTCCTTGAAGCAGCTGACAGACACTGGCTTCTTGTACTACACATCGCCTTCAACTTACTATGAAGCGCCGGAAACGATGAAACTCGCCTTTCGGGCTCTGCTGTCAATTCTTTCTCCTCCTTCGGTACAAATGCCAAAAGAATATCAAACATTGATGAGAAATTGGAGGGACAACTTTGGAAAGCTTGTGCGCCAACTGATGGTGCGAAACCAAAGTACGAAAGATAACGTTGGCACCCTTCCCATATTTGCCTATACCACACCTGACCCTCCTCCACAACCTTTGAATTTCTCTGCCATGGTCAACCAGACGGTAAGGATAGCCAGAACAGAAAACGTCACTCAGCCTCTTGAGATTCGTGGAACTGTTTTGTTTCAAGCCAATGCTGTCCTTATTGTGAAACACGATCATATTCGAAGAGTGTCAACCACTGGTCCCTTCTTTATAGGATGTGTCGAAACGGATGTCACTGGTGATGACCAGGACTCCTATTTTGACCTTGAATTATACGTCCCCACCTTTGAAGACTGTTTGCACTTCACCCACTATGGAAAGGTTAACGTTCATCGTGATGCAGTCATTCGTATCGCCGATGAAAGAGATTTACAGAAACAAAAGAGTTTCATAAAACTCACCGAGGAGTTCTATGGAACATTGTTAAGCGATCTCCGTGATGTTGTGGACCTTTTTGCCTGAAGGTGAAAGCTGCGAGGAGACCAGCGATCAAGAGTCTAATGAAGAAAGCGCTTCACGCGTGTCTGTTGATACCAGACCAGTACGGACATTACATGGCAAAACAGTAATTCGGCCAAATCGCTTGGACTTATAACTTTGTCAACTTTGACAACTTTGTGCAGTGCAAATAAGTACACATCGACGAATCTTGTTCCTGATTTTGATATTCTTTTAAAAAGAATCACATAGATGTCACTTTATTAGCCCTGTATGGTCCCCGTAGGATAATATTATTAAGCCAATTCCGACAGGGACATTCCATTGTTTCAAATCTTCGGTGCGGCAGTGGACGAAATTCCGACAGCGACGTAGGGACCTTCCGAAATTGCGACATGATCAGGTTTGAAATTCAGACGGGGGACATGCATACCCCCCCTAACAGGGCCTCATAAGTTGATGACGAAAGGATCCGGACGCGCATCTCTATCCGCTCAAACGGGACTATTTTTATTCTCGCCTTACTTTTGTGACTCATTTCTAAGAATACCAGACTAATAACTATCATTATTGCCTTTTGTACCTCTCATACTATTATTACACCGGATTTCTTTGATACTGTACAGGACAGGAGCTGGAATACAAGTTTTGGTTTTGAACTAAGAAAGTTCGTTGAAAGCTCTACTTCGGACAGCATCTTGTTTATTTTTAAAGCAACCAGATGGCCGTTTTGGTGTATAATAGAAATTACTTTTTATTAGCTCAGTACAGTATGCCAAACTTCTTTGTTTGATTTAGGCATGTTTTTTTGTATGCATGAAATATCGGTTTTTGCCAGTAGGTCGCTGTCTTCTTGTAGCAGTTGTAGGACTGCAGTGTGAATGGCTTCTTCGCTCTCTACAAAGTTCACATTTTGGTTTTAAAATTGAGAAGAACAGGAATTCACACTAGATAAATTTATCATTTGTGAATAGCACGTCTGTATTTTTCGCTACAATCAAAGCTCACTATTTTAAAAGAAAGTATACATACTAAATGAAGAAAGTACACAAACATCGTCCTTCGAAGATGCCATGCAATATCACTTCTCAGGCATGCAATTCCACGCTAAATACCTTTGCTTCGTTAGCCAATAAGAATGCAAGTTTTCTTTGACGTATGCAATTCTAAGCAATATTATTATATGCGTACTTTGGGGTGTGTGGTGTGGAGCACTGTAATGCAGGTTGTTTACATCCAGAAAAAGACAGTGCTATTATTAAAACAGAAGTATGACAAAAATACAATTTATTATTTAATATTATTATTTACTTTTATGCACAACAGCACTGCCACATGAGCTGCTGGAGGGTATATTTAAATGATTTTCAGTGAGAGAAATTGTAATGTCCCTATCCCGGGTATCCAAGCAATGGAGAAGAATTTCAGGCAGCAATTATTTGTGGAAAATTCTTCATCTTGATGAAAGGAACATCCAGTATATAACAGAAGAGCATCTAAAGAGCATGTCTCATTCACTGGGGGTTATTCATTTTTCTTTAAGATAATTATATCAATAGTGAAGGCTATGTCAAATCAATGTAAAAAAGTAAGACCCAATAACCTTGTTGCTGTTATAATGCAGCTTGACAAAATAGAAACTTTACCTTTGAATAGAATTGATATATCAGCTAGAGAAGCAGTTGCTATTGCTTGTTCGTGGTGTTTGCCATTCATGTTGGGTTTGGTCGGAACCAAATTCTCTCTAAGTGATGTAAGATACACACTTGAGTACACTCATCTGTTCGTCTTAGAAATGTTGAGTTTTTCAATTGATGAATGTATTTTGCATTCATTAAGGTCAGAGTACGATTCCAGCATTATGTTAATGTTTGCTAACACTGTATTATAAAAAGTTGAAAGCTGAATGTTGTACTGTTGAAGTTGAATGTTGTACTGTATGAATAAGCCTCGATTCCAGAATTGTCTGGCATGAGCTGGCAATTTTAATTACCAAGAATTGAATCAAGGATGTATTCTTAGTATCAAGAAACATATGACATTGAACAGGTAATCAATAAAGCTGTGAATGTGAAAGTTGGTATCCTACTTGATTTTAGTCTCTGTGGGGGCTAGGATGATAAACTGTTCTTCAGTTTTAATAGTATCTTCCTTTGAGTTTATTTTGTAAGTGAAATCTGGCATTATGACCGCCATACAATTTTCCTTCAATTTTTGTTGCATGGTAGTTCTTTTTTTTTACACCTGCAGATGCACAACCATCTACCAGCAAACTCGTGCCTAATGAAACATCAGTGCCACTGCCTCCCACACTCTCTGAGCCATTTCAGCCAATGAATTTCAAATTTCCTTTACAAAAGTCAGTAAACAAAATAGTTCTTTTAATGTCAAGTGGTTCAGGGGGTATTCCTTGGCTCCATTATGTTGTAGATAAACATGCAGTTTTGTGCTTCTTGTGTGCAAAACGGAAGTCAAACTTGGATAGTGTCAGGAACAAAGAACTCACATTCATAGCTTCAGGATTTTCCAAATGGAAAAATGTGTTGGCTCAATAGCCCTTTTTGCAGTTAACTTCCTCATTTGCATTACAATAAAATTAATTTTGTGAGGCAATTTCAGGCAATTTTGTGGTTTCTGCACAAAATCGCACGCTTATCATAGTTTATCATATTTCTTATTTACGGATATTGATGGAAAGCTGCACAGGAAATTACTGCAGATTGTATAGCTGATATATTACTTATGTATATTTTAGATTTTATTATTTATTACTAATAATTAACTTTTAGTATTATATTATTAGGCACAGCTTCAGTGTAAATAAGTGTAAACTTTCTGAATTCTGTGAGAAATAAAGTTATTATTATTATTATTATTATTATTATTATATATGTTCAAAGAATGTAAACTTGATTGAAACCTTAGACCTGCCTTAGATCAGTTGTTTGTATAAAAGTAAGCGAACTGTTCAATAAAAATCAGTTGTTACTCTTAATTGTGATGCGTATGTTCTCGTTATGGACATGACGACATCAATAAAGCTAACAGACTATTTGTGTATGATGGGTGGATGACTCTCTTGTTGCACATGAAGATCTCCTTGGTTTCATCAAAATTCTAAATATAGAGACAATAGTAACGGCTTTGGTGATACTGGGGCTTTCACTGACCAACTGCAGGGTCAATGTTCTGATGGAGCAGGCAATATGCTTGGGCCAAAAACAGGTGTTGCTAAATGAATTCAAGAGGTTCAACCTAAAGCACATCCTACCTACTGCTATGCCGACTTTTTGAGTTTAAGCATAAAAGATATAACCAGTAACTGTGCACTGATGTTGCAAACAATGGATATTACGAAGGAGATCGTCACCCTGATCAAATGTTCACCAAAGCAGGAATGCTTACTTCAACAGCTAACTTAGCATTGGGGCAAAGAGCAAGATGAAGCCTTTGTAGCCATCAACAATGCAGTCACTTCAGCTCCAGTTCTTGCATACTTTGATACATCCAAGCCAACAGAAGGAAACAGACCAGGCAGAGAGATGTACCTCGCCAGCACACTATCAAGAGCGTACCAAAGTTTTAATTCAGCAGATTTACAGCAGTCTGAAACTGAGAAGGAAGTTGAAAGTATTCAAGCTGTCAACTACCTGGCTAATTTTTTGAAGATCAGTTAGCAGAGATCAAGCAGGAGACAGCAAAAGATCCTACCCTTCAGAAGCTGAAATGTGTGACTTTAGAAGGATGGCCTGACAACAAAGTATTTGCACTACCTGAAGTTTTCGAGTACTAAAATGTAAGAAAAGAATTAGCTGTTCAAAATGGATTCCTATTTTTTTTTCAAAGCATCTCAGCAGTCTGGAATCCTAAATCCTTGAATCTAACTGGCTAACTATGCATGCTCCAGTGGTCCAGATTTTCCCATCTGGACCCCACATATGGACTGCTCCTAATTTTTCAGAAAGATTTTGTTGTTTTGGGCTTAAATATCATTGAATTTTCTTCTCAATTATGGACCCAGACGACAGTTACCAAAACGAAAGTGAATTTTCATTGGCCAGATAAAATATCTAACGACACAAACAAAGAAAAAATGAAAACCAACAAAGTTTCACCACGGCATCGGCTCACAACAAAGATCCGAAAACAAATTAAAGATCTTAATGCTTGAACGAGGTATAAAAAAGATTCAATGAAAAAAGAGACCTGGATAAACTAAGTGGAAGGAGAAATCAGCCAAAAGATTACCTATGTGCAATTGACTATTATTCTGGCTATTTTGAAATTAATTGTCTTAAAAGGAAAACAGCTACTGCGGTTATCAACCGGCTGAAACAACACTTCTCCAATCATGGTATCCATAACCTATGTCAGAGTGACAATGGTCCACCTTTTGACTTGCAAGAGTTCAGAATTTTTGCAGCAGCATACGAATTTGAGCTAGTCACCAGTTGTCCTAACTATTGTACCCAAAGAGCAATGGCCATGTGGAGAATGCTGTGAATACTACAAAGTAACTGATGAAGAAATCAAGGCAAGCTGGAACTGATTTCTACCAAGTACATAGACTAGAGGAATACCCTAACAGAAGGTATAGGCAGTTTGCCAGTACAGAGGCTATGCGACAGAAGAACCAGAACACTTCTTCCAACAGTGACAAGTCTCCTGAAACCCCCAATGATGTCCGAGAAAAACTCCTCATGCCGAAAGGGGATCCGGACCCATTACAACAGAAGAACCTGTGAACTTCCGCCTTTACATGACGAGAAGCACTCTGAATGCTACCCATTCCTCAAACTGACAAGTTGTTAAAAGCCAAAGTACAACACCGAATAGATGTACATTCCTACTCAGTCCGCACCAAAGATGGTAAAGTGTTCCGTAGAAAACGAAGACATTTACGGAAATCTCAGCCCCCGAGTTCAAGCTCTACGCCAGATTATGTACCTGGACCCATCACATTAACAACTGCTCCTCAGACAGAAGAACCAGTTGGAGATCACAGTCCCAGTCCAGCTGAACTTCCTTTACAGGAAGCAGAAAGCAAGCATCCAGAGCAGATTGTCCAACCTGAACCCCCAAGAGATGCACTAGAAGGACTAAGGAGTTATAATGACCTGGAGTGGATGACAAATTAAGACACCATCTGGTTTTAAAGACTATAAAATAACATAAGATTTTACTGGAACTTTGAACTTTGTTTTATCAAGGGACACAGTTTTGTATTTGTTCCTCATTAATTTTGTTAAACTTTAATAGATTCATTCTTTTCTTCTTACAAACGGAAGGGTGTGACGTCATCACGTGTGATATTTTAGTACAATCACATTTCAGTATTTTCACATGCTGACAAGTGCACTTCTTTAGCTCTTAGCACTAGCACGCTCGTGAAGTTGTGGATTGTACATTAAGCCTCTTGAGTATTAAACCGTTTTATTCAAGTTTTCTCCATGGACTGACTGGTGATCGTTGTAACAACTAAATTAACCAATGCGAACGATAAAAACAAACTGGCAGCAGGGATTTTCCTTGATTTATAAAACTTTTGATACTGTTGATCACTCCATTGTAATCTCAAAATTAGAACACTATGGAATAAGAGGAATTGTAATCCAGTGGTTAGAAAAAAACTTTCAAATACATATGAAATAGTGAAATTCAAGAATATCCAGTCTGATAAAGAATTAATTAAATGTGGCATACTACAAGGGTCAGTTTTGGGCCCATTTCTTCAAAAGATCTAACAAATTGTCACTCATACTTTTTGCCGATACTAACATTTTTTTCACCAACATAAGGATATCAAAATTTTAACATAAATACTTAATAATGAACTTAAGACAGTAAACCTGTGGCTACAAGCAAACAAACTTTCTCTAAACATAATGAAACACATTATTTTTAAAACCAAAAAGAAGAAAACAGGGAAAAGAACAAAAATAAATGATACTGACATAAGCCAAGTGGAGTCAACTAAATTCTTAGGAATAAATATTGACTCTAACTTAACATGGAATACAGATATCAACCTCTTGCAACTAAAATAGCTAGAACTACTGGTATTCTTTATAAAGCATTAGACACGTTTTACCCACTCAAGCATAAAGAACAGTATATTATTCATCCCAATTATCGAAATATAATATGGGGAAATACATCCCCCTCAATCAATTAGAAAATTACAAAAGAAGAGAGTTAGAATTATTTCATTTTCAGGTTTTAGAGATTATTCACCCCTGATTTTTAAAAATCTGTCTATTCTACCCATACATAATGTAGATGATTTGAACAATGAAGCTATAGCATTATTTACATAATCATAAATGTTTCACAAAAAACACTTGGGACTGGGACTGGGACATTCAACCATTTTTTCAAACCAAATAATTATTTCCACAGCCATGATACAAGCTCCTCATCAAAAATCCAGAAAGAGCGAGAAGTAATTTTTTATGAGTCAATGAGTCATGAGTCAGGTTATGAGTCGGTCAGCGGTTTTTCACCTGAATGGTCCAAGAAAGAGGACGAGGAGAAATGCAATGGGGAGAAAGCGGTAAGTGTAAATCTTCTTCCATCCTTGAAACGATGCTTCAATCTTGATATTTGTGAGCAATCGCTGACTAAAGCATGCCCAGAGTTTTTCTGTTCTGAAAAGAATGTGATCTCATGCATTATTGATGAATTTTAAAACCTTTTTGTAAACAACTACATGCAAGTATCATCGAAACATGCGACAGCAATCTCCAATTCATTTGAAAAGTAACAAGAATGAAAAAACTATTCCAGTAATTAGCATTTGAAGTTTATGCATTGTTTATGTTTAATCATGTGCCCTTTCGTGAACTGAAAGGACTTCCTCAGACTCTCAAGTACAAGTTGATCTTTGATGCTAATTTTACAATAACCTTAATTCTGCGCTTGTCTTACAAACCTGTTGTTGGGTAGGATTCACCCAAATGTGTTTATAACAGCGAAATACAAATTTCCATCAGATGTTTCTGACAATTACTGCATATAAAACACCATATTCTTTGATGGCTATGCAAACAACTGATTGGTTCGTGTTGGTTGTCCTGTGTTTTACATGCAGTAAAATTTGAGATTTTTTGGTAGACGGTCTTCCAAATGGCCGCCCCTATTGCTTTTTTCAGAGGCTCATTTCCTCTGGAAGTTACTTCGAACGCGCCTCCATAATCTCCGATTACTGCTAGTATTTAGTTGAGTACCTGTGTTGGCATTTATTATATTGGCAAAAGAATTTGACATTCTGTCTTTGACAGGATGTCCAGTAGAAGATGGACAACAACCTCACACTGTATACCATGTTTATAACAGCAGTATTCTAAAAACCCTTAGTTGGGGCTACCTCCCCCCAGTCATTTCCAGGTTATTTCAGTTGTTGTACTGTGCAAGATGTCAGATGATATTCTTCTCTTTCCAGTATGTCATTGATCTGACCATTAGCCCAGCCAAGAAACCAAGACAAGAGAATAATGCAGATGTAAGTCTACATAAAGTACCATTTTAGAATTATTATTTCCTGCACTGTTTTGGCCCTTTCCATTTGTCTCTTTCAAAAAGCTGCTGGCTACACCCATGACGGTATAAACTCAAATAACTATTTGATTTACTATGGAAAAAGGCTGGAAAGGCTGCAGTGTCCCTACATTACTTTAAAAATTATGTTGTTAGTTTTCTCCCCAAGGGACCAGGGGGATCTACTTGTAAAACGTTTGGGTAGGGATGTGGTACTTGTTCCAAGAGAACCTGGCCCTGTTCTAGAGAGGAGAATGTAAAGACTACCCTGTTCTAGAGAATCATAGATAAATCTACAAAATGCATGTGTTAGTGCAACAGAAGTCTTGCTGATAGTCAAAAAGTATCTCATGCTTGGAGCATCCCAAAAACTATGACAGTTATTTTAGAGGCTGTACCATAGAAATATATGGCAGAAAACCTGCCCTGTTCCAGAGAAGGGGGTGAATTTAGGCATCGTGTTCCAGAGCCAGAGGGCTGAAAATCATACTGTGTACAGCGACACAGGTTTAAAATTTAGGATTTGGGAGGTATAAAAATTAGCCAGTAATTTTTTTAGCAATTAGAAAGGCATTAGAATTGGGAATCCACATTTGATTTGTCGCTAACAAGGTAGTATGATCTATAAATGTTGCTACTCTTCCTTCATTTTATACTTCAACTTTTTTGAAATACAAAGGGATTGTTTGGGTGTAATTTTTTGGACAAGGGATTTTTATGGGTTTTAATTCATGGCCTACTGAAGTCTGGAGTACCCCCACTTCCCTTGGGTTTCCTCAATGTGTGATTCCAGAAAATATCCATACCCCCCTCCTCCCACGGGTAGGGTTTGAGATATGACCCACCCCCCCTGAACTTCCAGATGCTTTTAGAGAGTTTATATGAAAAATTCTGGCCACATTAAACCCCACCCCCACCCCTCTGGAATTTCGAATCCCCCTGTGGGGGGGGGGGGAGTAATTGCACAATATATTTTTACCCCTATTGGCACCAATCAACACTAAGAAAACAAATGCCATGTTTTTAAGAGGGTGTCAATGGGGTTAACCGTCAACCGTCAAATGGCCAAAAAATTAACCGTCAACCGTCAAAAATGCAGTATTTTTACCGTCAACCGTCAAATACGCCAGCCAGTTTTAACCGTCAAACGTGCCAGCCATCCTTTGTTAAGAAATAAAATGGAGCCAATTTATGCTGTTTATAAACAACAAGTTTAAATATTCACAAAACACATTTATCTGCAGGTCCTTTTACCCAACATTTACGGCTAAAGTCCGTCTGGAAACACTTCCGGTGCGGTAAAACGTTAGTCTTTTATTAATAAATAGTGACTTCCGTTCCTAAAGATCAACGTGATAAAGATCAAAGGTCATTTTACAGCATGTCCTCGCCACCGCTGCTCTTTCAAACACGATGTCAAGCATAGTAAAGGCGGTTGTAAGCATTTATCGAAAAGGGGAGGAAAAACCAATTGAGCGAAGCACATGTTTCAGTCTCAGAAGATAATAGGAACAAAGGTATCGACAATTATAGAAAGCACCTAGCCGACTTTCTCGGACTTAAAGAGCAAACCAGCAAATTTGGCCTAGGCTCATTTGATTTAAAACTATACCGACTGGTAAAGGAAAACGGCAAGGCAGAGAATTACAGTATACTCACTCAGCAGCAGCTGGACTTGGAGTTGCCTCAAATTTTTGCCGGTGAAAGCGAGAGTGAGCTAAACGGTAAGTACGCCCATCTACGTCATCTAACTGTCCGGCTGTCACTTTTGTCAGTGAAGAGAACATTACCCAAGTCCTTACCAGCACCAGCTGTGAACCTTTCCAAGTCGATGAATTTGAAAGTGACTCGGACAGTGACTACGACGATGCAGAATCAGAACAGGTTGTAGAACACAGAAATTCCATTACAAGATCGGGAAGACAGATAAAAGCATCAGTGAGATTTGATCTCTGACGAGGTCCTTTCAGACCCTCTTACAAACACACCTCTTACTTTAAGAAAGATGTTACAGCCATGCTCCGTCACGCGTGACCAGTATTTTTGAAAATTGAATGGAGTTTTCAAGATTATGCGTCGGTTTTGAAAATTCATTCCGAGATTCGGAATTCCCGTGAGAATTTTACCGCATTTTCGGAAACAAAGGGCAACAAAATATCATTTTGTTTGAAATGTTACATGTCCGAACAATATTAGGTTTTTTTATGCGTGCAGCGAAGTTATTTTCCGTTAATTCGTGACTTTCTAAGTGTTTTCCACAAAGATCTTCAAGGTTCCATTCAAATCTCGGACTTTACAAAGAAATATTCAAATGTTCATTTCATTCTCTAGATTACTGGTCACGCGTGACGGAGCATGGCTGTAAGTGAATTTGTGATGAGCGTGGGACAAAGTAAGAATCCCCTGCGAGTGCGGCAAAGTCTACTTCGGGGAAGAGGATCAAAGAACACGACAGGGATACATATACGGTTCGCCCGTTCCCAGACCTCCGCCGTTCCTGAACCGCCGAGCTTCGTGATATAAATGGTGCTGCATGTTCAGTCGACCTCATCGCCTAAAGAAATCGAAGAAGACTAGCAGTATGCAGTCGAAACGTCGCGATCTATATCCCAACCCCTCTCCCAAGTGACTTCATCGTGAGACAAACGATAATACACTTTATTATTGCATCAACCACAATGAACAACAACAACTATTTTCCTTGACATTGATCTCTGTTGTGTTGGAAATTCTAATGATAATGACGTGAGTGGACTCGGTTCGACTTTTTGAGTGACCACTGGGACAGGCGATTTCTGCGTCCAGCACGAACAAAGGTGATGTAATTATGCTAATTAGACACTTAGTTCAGGTGGAAAACCCTTACTTTAATGCACAAATTATAAGACTAATTGGTTTATTCAAGTATAGGTGAAATTCTATTCTTTTATAAAACACTAAAGTCAAATTAACCGACTTAATTTCTAGTTATAACCGTCATTCTGAAAAATTAACCGTCAAGCGTCAAATGGCTTAAAATTTAACCGTCAACCGTCAAAACAACTTTTTTTTAACCGTCAACCGTCAAACATACCCCCCCATTGAGACCCTCTTTTAAGAACTTTCACCCAGCAGTTGTAGCAATTTGGGTTTCCTGTGTCACAAGTCATTAAGAAGCAATTTCCTGACAATATACATATAGATAGGTTCCTTTGAATATCTTTGAACATAGACACTGTAGGTTGCTGGGGTTAGCCAAGCTTCTTCATGGTACAAATATCACCTTTGCAGAGTGCAATTTATAAGAGAAATTGGCATATTGTAACTCATTCACCTCATTTCGAGTGGAAGTAAAAATTTTTTTGATGACATCACTGATCATCATTGAGCCCAAATCTACCCCAAAGAAAACTCTGGAATAAAATTGGCGGATGATAAAACGGATGATATTGCAAACGCTATTGTGGATCTTGCCAAAACCATTCAATCTTCCTGTGGAGTCGAGGTTGTATTATCTGAGTTAACTACGCGCAAATATGCCCACAAAGAATCAGTAAAATCTGTTAACAAGCTCCTCATTAAATATTCCAAGCAGCATCAATGGTCTTTGGTTTGCCACTCCAACATCACAGAGAAAGTCTTAAACAGAGGTGGTTTACATTTAACTAAACAGGGTAACAAATTTTTATATAAAAATTTTGCATCATGTTTAGCAGCCAAGGAAGCTAATCATCATTGAACTGTTTCCTCAAATGCCGATCGTCTTGAATGTTATGAATCTCATAACAATAACGTCAATAATTGCATATCGATTCAATCAGTTTTGGATCAGAGGAGATCCATTATCAACAATCGCATTCCTTTAAAACGAGGATTTAAGTTAGCTTCACTAAATGTTAACAAACTCTCCACACATATCGATGAGTCAGATCAGTCCGTTTTAGAGCACGTGAGGCCAGAGAAAAAGATAAAAGTTGAAGCCGCATAAGAACTTTGCAAAGGGCAAAGGTCATCAAGTGAAAGCACTTCTTCATATTAAGAGAAAGTAAATGAAGAAAGAGAAACAGACAAGTCAGAGAAACAACAAAACACACAAAATGTGTTTCCAAATAAAGTTTTATAATCCGAAAAACAAATAGCAGCCAAAATCAACGAAAATTTCGCCAAATGAAGGCCAGAACTGTGGGAGAAGTGAAGTGCATAATTTGAGTCTTGCAGTATTTATCTAATAAGCACAAACCGCGGCCAAACAATCACGCAAACAAAGACACCAAATAGGTCAAATAAAGCAATAAAAGGCCAAGGAACCAAAATAATATTGTATTTAAATTTACATCTCATCGACATATTCACATGAAATTGGATGGTGGAAAGTGAGGACTCAAGTTATGAGGAAAGCTTCAAGCCGCGTGGTAATCATGAAAGCAAGTTTTGCAAAGCGCTACGCTGCACTGCAGACACTGAAATGGACTCTCTACTGAACACCCCCCGTCTGTTTTCCTACCCACCCTCTTACAATGAACACAAACCTTCTTTCTCCCTTCAATTTTGACAATGAAATGGTCGTCTGTATTTGCCGGAGAGATGACAAAGCTTCAATCTTGCGACGCTTAGCTGAATGGGCCCCCGAAACTACAAATGAAAATCCTGTGATGAACTACTTAGCTTAATTGGTCTGAAAAAGTAATTGCTTAACTTTGCTTTGTCCTTGCCCTAGTCGATAGTTATTATACAAAAGAAAAGAATTACAAATCTGCCATTTTTACGGGCGGTTTCAGGGAATTCGGGGGTTGTCACGCACGGGCGGTTACAGGCAGTTGAGGTGTCAATGGGTTATTATAAGTTTTTTCTTTTTGCCATAGCCCACTAGTCCATTCTATAAGCCTTCCAACAATATATAGATTAACATGTTTTGTGAAAACTAAGGACGTGTATGATTGTTTTTTTTCCGAGGAAGTGCCGCAAAGGTTCTCAGTAACCTTAAAGTTAGTGGTGCTGTAAATCCTTTTGTGATCCATTTGATGCTCAAAAGATATGTCAAAGCTTTCATTTAATTGCTCTAATTACAAATATTATTTGTTTATTTTAATTTTACAGCTTCAATGGCCGAGTAACACCTTTACTTTTTACTGGCACAGAAGAGCAAGTGGTTACAGCTTTACCATTTGATATAGATGGTGATGAGGTGTTTAAGCTGAAGTATGATGCTAATTCACCAGCCTCGGCTACCTCACATGGAAGACCATGGCTGCCATATTATAATTCAAAGCGAAGTAGTTTTAAAGGAATACGAAGGAGGACTACCTGCAAGGAATCACCAAGATGCCCGTCACCAAAATGCTGGTACCTCAAAAAGTATGGGCACGAAAACTGTGTAGTCTTCGAAAAAAGAGACGGGTAATCTCCTCTGCCACAGTTGCGATGCAATAGCAGTGCCTGTCTATTGTCCAGCTGTTAAAGTGTGGGAAGTGAGCGAAAACGCAAAAGAGGTTACCATTTACCATTATGGCGAACACACGTGTAGCTAAGAATAAGCCAAGTCTATCCAAAGAACTGCAAGAAGATGCAACAGCTGCATTTCAGTTATCATGCCAGTTAAAGCCACAGCGTTATGCAAATGACAAGTTAATTTCTACCATAGAGACATCCTCAGGTGAGGACATCCAGAAAGTGGCCGACTCTTTTGTCAACAATCAGTGTTCTCCTTATCAGGCGGTAACAGGTAAAAGTTACCGCTTGAAGCCACATTTTTTACCGCCTGCAATCACTTGGAGGTTTTTAAAATTCAACAAAGTGTTTACTCTATAATAAAAATATATTGTTTTGTAAGGAATGAATTATAAAATTGTTGTAAGTTGTTTTACCCTTGAAGGTCGAAGGTGTTCATATGTGAATTTGCCTTAATGAAATTGGGTTACAGAGAACCTAGCTCTACCCCCTAGTAAAGTGAGCCTCAGGCGCACACTTTTAATTTAACCAGTTAGGAATGCTCCCTTACCTGCTGCGCTAAAATTTAGGGAGAACACTGACAATGCAACAGTATCAAACATCAAGGCCAAAGCGAGGGCTGAGATGGACGTTGCTGGTCATAACTTTGATGCAGTCGGCAAAAACAAAGATAAGGTGACAGAGAAGCTTGAAGACAAGTACCTTGTTTATAAGGTCAACAATAAGTAGCTTGACAGAAGCTGCCCCTCTTGTTTTTAAAACAAGTAAAGAACAGCTCCAGATTGCTGTCGACATGGACAGAGAAGGGGACAATATTCTAAAAGAGGAATATTGCCATGTTGATGGCAACCATAAGCGATGTGTAGGTTTCAAAACTATCACTCTCTGGGTTTACCACCCTATTTTGAGGCAGATGTGCAAAGTAGCCACAATGGAAATTGAATCAGAAAATGCTTCAGGCATGTCTGTTTTCTGGGAAGTTCTCGATGAAGCCGTAAGAGAATATACCAGCAATCCAATGATGCGTTTTCACCCACATGGATATATGATGGATGAAGGTGGAGCATACTTGTTATCTATGGCTGATGTTCAAGGAAAAGAGGACTTGGAGAGGTCCATTAGTTGCTGCGGCCAACACCGTACCTAGTTTACTTCCGGTTTTCTGAAATGACGTAATCAGTGATGTCATCAAAACAATGTCACGGCAGCGTCACATGGTCACGCCATAACACCGCCAACCCCAACCCACACTACACTAACCTTTACCTTCAAGGCAACCGCGACACGAATATCAAGACTGGAGACATAAACACACCTTTCCATATCTGTGATAAGAGAGATGACTTTGCATTCCGGATTGTCAACTTTCCTCATATGGACAGCAACATTCCCGCCAATCCAGCTTACTGTGTTTACATATCTCAACTAGTGAGATATGCTAGAATTTGCACGTCCAAAGTTGACTCCGCGCAATTTCATTACGTCTCATTCAACAAGGTTTTGAAACCAATCTACTTCGGAAATCATTTAATAAATTCTCCAGTTGCCATGATCTTATTGTAGAGAAGTACATGTATGGTACAGCCCTGCGTGAGATGAGATTAGCAATCCAGGCTTGAATTGCAACATCGTATCCTTACATTATGTATTTATTAGTAAGATTTGTATTTCAGTTGTATCTGGGCACATAGACGCGCACATTTTTATTTCTTTAATTTAATTATTTGTGCGTGTGCATTATTGGTGCATTTTTTGTGCGCATGCATTATTTGTTTATTTAATTGACGTGTGCATTTAGTTCGTTAAATAACGTCTTAATTTCACTTTGCATTATTTTCCTTACTTATTTGTGTTGTCCGTGACTGTGCTCACATTATGGGTGGCTCCTCCTAAAATGTTCTGCAATTGGTATAGGATTTAATGGAGCTGAAACCAATTGTGGAATTGCATGCATTTTGGGCATCCTACTGATGAACAGTTACAACACAGAGATATATATATATTTAGCAACTACTGTGATTTGCAGTCTGTCCATTTGAATTATATTAGGCAAAGACGAATCAGTGGCTTCCTTGTGGTAGCGTTTTCTTATAAAAGCAATTTGAAACAGAAACGTGCTGTATATAGATGCGTATTACATGTAAGAGATAATTCTTGGGAACATGCGGGTTCTCATTGTCTTGTTGCTTTAGAAAAATTGCTGCTTTTGTTATGGTACATTAAAATATATGACAAATGTTTCTTACGCGTGCACATGTTTATCACGCAAAAGGAAGATTTTGTTGAGGGGAGGGGTGTGTGACTCATTCCAGACCTTCCTCTGCTCGATTGATGGTGCAAGAGTTACAAACTAGTTGCTTTATACTTTCATTGATCGTTATAAAAGCAAGCGATATCGTTCATTTGCTGTTGCAAAACAAAACAAAACAATACTGTAACAAGACTCGGCTGTTGGATTTGTGAGACATCGATGGTCAATTTGATGCAGTTGCTGTGACATTCATCAATCGCTTCATTTTGACAAATTTTGGTTAGATATTCTCCAAGGTAAGCGCTTGTCTACAGCCGTTTTCTGTGATTGGTTCAAAATACAACCATATGTTTTCCACATTTTCTTCGTTTTAGGAGACTTCTAGGAGGAAGTCATGATCATTTAAGGGAAATGGCTTTGCTTTGAGATTTATATCCTTTGTATATCGCTTCCGTGTGTGATTTCGTTGTGTTTACACAAGTAGTACAGCGAACTGAAACCAATAACTAGGCAACTACAATTCAAATATTTACCGTTCTAATTTCCACGGAATTGTTAAACAATTTTCAGACATGTTCTATTTCTGGTTAAAGGAAAGCGGGTTGATCTTTTCTAACCAAATCAATTGTCAAACAGTCTAGTTTAGATTGAATAAATCGTTGAACAAAACACATCCCGGCAAGTCACAGAACTGCCGAGTAAACCATTCTCAAGCATTACGTCATGGAGTCACCCTCAAATTCCACACATCACATATTTCTGTCATGCTATGGTCGGCTGTTAATTATTTGATCGATCATGTTAATATTGTTTATTTATTCAAAATAATATCACCGATTCTCCAGAATGCCTGTGTTTAAACAATGCTGATTCACAGTTCAGAGAAAAAATATAGACATGAAATTGTAGCCTATTAAGGAGTGTTTGAAGCAGAGTGTGGAATGTAAAGCGGACTGTGGAATGTAAATGTGGACTGGACTGTGCATATTAATAGATTCTAGATTGTATATTGTGGATTGCTAATATAAAACTCTAAAATGAAAACCGGGTGGAAACTGAGACCAAACGAGCCAGTTGCGAAGCCCAACGGGATCCTTGTTTTGTTTGCTTTCCGAACATAATCAAACAAAATTGAACAACATCAAATGGTTATTTTTAATTAAGTATGTTTGATTACTGACCAAAAAGTTCTGTGTTCAATTTTGTTCAATTGCTAAACACAATCGAACATAATCAAATGGTTGTTTTCGATTATGTTCAATTGTGTTTGATTTTGTTCAATTTTATATCCCAGGAAAATGAGAAATGGTTTGGCCTTCTGTGATGATAGTAAACTTGAACTGGTCAAACACCAGAACCATCTAAGGCTCCTAAGAGCCAACACATGAATAAGAAATGCTAACGCATAATGCAATATTGCAGTAAGCTTATTTTTTCACACTGACACGTTTCAATATTTTTTAAAATTAAACGTAAGGATTATTGACAAACGCAAAAAGAAAAATACAGTACATCATTTTCATAATGTCCAGTTCGAAGAAGAAAGAAAAAAAGCAAAAGAAAGGAGGTTCTGAGACTTGAACCACGGGCCTTCCAACTGTCATTCTGCATGCTAAACCACTCAGCCATTGTGATCACTGACTTAGAACAGGATAGAAGGTAGATACAAATCAAAACACATGTCTCAGTTGAAAAATCCTTTTAGATCGATTTTAATGTTGCATTAAAGATCCATGGTCGCTTACCGTGATTCATTGCGGGCATTCTAGAATTTCTGGCACCACGAAATCAGTTTTGTGTCGGGGAAGTTTGATTCCTAAAAGAATCTGTTTACATCCAGAAATCTGTGTCGTCTATTAACTTCAAGATCATTTCTTTCAAATATTTAGTTCATATTCAAGGCATTGCATCTTGTTTTTGTATGTTTTCTTTTATTTTACATCGTTACTGACACGTTTTCTAAGCAACGCCGGTGACGGCTTGAGGCCGGCTGTCAAGAAACGAGAACCTTCAGAAGGTTTGGCTCACAAATACGGTCGTCCGTGGAAAGTAAATAGGTATATTAGATTGCCTACTATGGTTAAGATCTATCTTCGAATCTTTTCATTGTAATTTTTTAGTACATTCGTTTTCCAGATACTGTGAGTTGACATTTCAATCATACCATTGATAACCGTGACCGTTCGACCGGAATGAATAATGCCCCCTGGAAGCAAACAACTGAAAAAGCTCAAACTTCTCGGCTCGCCAGCGGAGTCGTTTTTGCCAGCAACTATGTGAAATATTCCATGGAAGTTAAGGGAGGTTTTTTTATCAATGCAAACTTATGAAGCTGATAAAACGTCCTCCGCCAACACAGCTCACTAATTATACCCAATGTAAATCAGATATGCCGACAGAATATCCCACAAAATACAAACACTTCTCGGCTCGCTGGAGGTTTGGTTTTAAGTGAAATGGACCTTAAACTTTCGGTAAAAATAGCAGGAGGTTTACCGTGTCCCACGACATGAAAATGTTTTCAATGCGAACTTTCGAAGCAGAGGAAACTGCCTTGGCGACTGGAGTTGCCTGGAGCTATACTAAGGTGGGTTGAGCAGCCCCAGACAAAACGTAAGACATGTTATACAGGCTTTTGATATCTAACTGGACTGCTTTTTGGGACTAATCAATTTTAAAATTAATGTGGAATGAAATTTTAAACTCAGTGTTCATTTCTTCCTGGAGATGAAAGGCAAAAATTTCACTTTGAGAGAGATCGCATTATCTGGGTCCAAATCAAAATAAACAATGCACGGTGCATCATGGTAAGTGACCATGGGCCTTTTAAGACTCCAAATGCAAAACATCATTAAGCTTATTGTTGTTTATATTCATTTACAACAAATTAGTTACTGTTATCGCTGGATTCACACTGTCCTTGTTACAAAAGGCATTCGTAACAGAGCATTACATCACTAAGTCTACAGCTCATGGAAGGAGTGAGCGAGTGAGCAAGTGAATTAGCCACCGTTACTGATAACCCAGTCATTATGCTGGCACATATTCACGGGTTAAAAATCGCAACCAGGACTACGCTTATAGGCAGCCTAAGGCTACAAGAGATTATTTTTTATGCTGAGAAAACAACAGAACAAACAACACAACAAGTTGACCCTAGCCCTGAAAACAATAGAGCTGCATGATACCCAGGTCCAATGAAATTACATGTAGAGGTTGTTAAGGGCTGCGTGGTATCTGCAGCCCTTAACATCCAATGAAATGAGACGTTAAGAGCTGCGTGGTATCTGCAGTAAACAGTGTCGGAGTGAAACCGCCTCCTCAGGGAAATAGCCCTGTGTGACTCGTTAAAAAATTTGCAGTATCAGCTGTTTATTAACTTGTTCTAATGTTAGTTTTAAGGCGGTCCAAAATACTCAGTATCGAGTCTGTGACCTATGTAGCAAATAAATTACAGGTAAATTAGCCCTTTACTCTATCGCTGTCAGCAGGGTTACTTGCCCAGTTTACAGCAAAATTTAAGCTTCAGCTTATCGAAGCCTTGCATTGTGACCGCGAAAAATGGCCCGCCGACAATTTTTCCCTGCATTAAAACCAGGTAAAGAGATCATCAAGATGACTTTTTACGCAATTTACTCACTAGTTTGGTAGTTTTTGTCCGGTTTCTCCAAGGAAAGCTGCCAAATTCTGTGTCATCGCTCCCGTACGAATAGCAAATCGAAGTTGCCCGTCCTTCCTCAAGGGACACCATGTGACACGGAGTATCACATCAGAGTCGCCGGGCTTTTCGGTCAGCGCCCTGCTGTTCAAGAAGACAAAAGTGCACTCGGCGCGAGTTGGGTACAAAAAGTAATTGAGCCGTCTAATTTATTTGGAAACGCCGACTATTTTACGGATATTCTTACATAATCTTAAGGTACCCTACTTTTAGTTGAAGGATAGTTCGTAACATGACGCTATTTGACCACTGAAAAAACAAAAGAGTTTTATGGGCTATTGGACCATGAATCCACTTTAATTGCTGATATTCTGTTCTTAACAACGTGCCCATAACTACATACTTCCCTTAACAAATATGACGCGGACAACAAATTCTGGAGTATTGTACCGTAGTTGGCCGATACACTTTTTCACACGTATGCCATAAAAAATGACAACTTACAGCTAAATATCTTACAGAAAGTAAATAATTAAAACAAAATAACTGGAGAATTGAGAGCGCATTACAAAAGATACTCGAAGGCCAGGAAAAACATACTTGAAAACCCGAAACTCAACGGGAAAAAATTGTAAGAAACCTGGGTAGGAACCAAAGCTCAAAACTCCGGCGACCCTTCCTACGGGAGCATTAATAATTTAAATTTAATTATTGCAGGGAAAAAACTGATGGATAATGTTCTAATAAAGTTCAGCTATGGAACCGACTAATCAAAACAAACAAGTAACATTTGACTAAGGTAAATCGACCGAGAACTGACGTGCATCCTAAAGAACCAACTATTTATACACGTACTTCCTCAGGCATAGTAAATGCACGTGCATGCACATAACTTCAATACATCGGCATAAACCCCCCGGTGGCCTCCCATATAAAAATGACGGGGTGCTGGTCGTATCTTTTAGGGGTCAAAATTTGTAGTTTGGTACCGTTTAGGGTATGAAAATCTAAAATGACCACCGTTAGACTTATCGCGGTACCTTTTAGGGTATTGAGCCAAAAACATATGACAGAAATATGACATGCGTTGTTTTAGAAGTACATAAGAAGCAAAGAACTGCGAACGAAAATGCTGCCGGTGTACGTAGGATCTGTTGTATACGTTGTTTTAGAATTGGTACCTCTCAGGGATAAAACTTCTTTTGAGCCACGCCCATCAAACGAGATTCTGGTACCTTTTAGGGTGTTTTTCGTAAATTTCCGACGAGCAGCCTCGTCATTTTTATATGGGATCCCCCCGGGCATAAAACATACCTACATTCAACGGATAACAAAAATCGTGATCAACAGCTCTAACAATAGCGAGCAGAAATCAATTTTCATCTAATGCTGATGCAACCGAAGATAATTTTCAATTCTATTGTTAACAACGTGCCCATAATTACATACTCCCATTAACAAATCATGACGCGTACAACAAATTCTGGAGTATTGTGCCGTAGTTGGCCGTTACAGAGAAATAAACAAAGCTAGGTGCTTTTGCAGGGAAGAAGGCCACGCAATGAAAACTAACAGCCCAACGCTTCCAATGCAGCCACGCCAAGCGATACTTGTCCAAGGTGCTGGGAACTTTGGCAAACAAAACAACATTTGGCAAGTCCTTGGCTAGCTCAACCAAGTGCGGATTGGACAAGTCGCGACAGCTGTTTTGCCACAATACAGAACTCAGGACATCTAGGAAGAAACAAAAGTATTACAAACAATGCATGCATAAACGCGACTAAGAAATACTATAACGTACAATTTAATGCTGAAAATAATAAAGGCAGCAAAACAAATATCTGTTTTTAGTTAACTTTCGTTTTAATTCATAAATCACAAAATGCTCACATGCCAAACCTGACAATTTAGGTAATTGTAATTGTAAATCTTTATTTAAACACGGTAAAATCATCAGGAACCTAACCTAGCTAACCTAACTAGCCTAAACAAATTACAAAGCTAACTACAATTAATCTAAATAACCTGTTTTTCATGAATGCCGTGTGTAGTTTAAATTAAGAATTCAGATAAGCTGAACGTTTAAATTGACTTAGAGATTTCATTTCTCTCATATCACAGGGTAGGCTGTTCCAGAGAACTGCTCCGCTATAACTAAAGCTATTTTTCATGTAATTAGTTCGTGGGAACGGGACCACTAGTTTGTTATCAGAGTCCCTCAGGGAATAGTGCATTCCATTTCGTATAACAAATTTAGAGGACAGGAATTCAGGAACAGGACCATTTAAACACTTGCGCTAACACTTGCGTTAGATCACGCAACAAGCCCGTATTATTCACGGAGATAAAATGCAAATTAAGGTTGCTCCAAGTAGATTTTTTTGGGTCACACTTCCCTCTTTAAATGCGCTTATACATAATCTTACTTTAGCTCAATGAATTTGAATTTTATACCAGATGTTAGAAGTGGATGAAGGTTTTGGATGATGCTCTTTTTATGCTAATCAGCGTTTCCATAGCAACCTTAAACAAATTTGGCGAAAAACAGTTTTTCCTGAATATCTTTCGATTATGGGGCTACCTGCGACAAGCGAATAAATGCGCTATAATCTACACAGTGTAGCACACTAAATGGGTAAATTTCAAACATATTAAACTGTTCGATTTTGAATAAATCCCTAAAACATTTTTAACACGTGTTTTTTTTTTTCATGTTTCAAATATAAGCGGTCAAACATTTCATAGGTCTCACAAATTATCATTTTATTACCACTGGCCGCTCATATTTCAACATGAAAAGAAAACGTGTTTAAAATGTTTCAGCGATTTATTCAAAATTGAACAGTTTAATTTGTTTGAAATTTTCCAATTTAGTGTGCTAGACTGTGTAAATTATAGCGCATGTATTCGCTTGACGCGGGTAGCCCCAAAATCGAAAGATAATTAGGAAAAACTGTTCTTCGCCATGTTTGTTTACCGTTGCTATGGAAACGCTGATTAGCAAAAAAAGAGCCATCACCCAAAACTTTCATCCAAGCCTAAGATCTGGTATCAAATTCAGATTCATTGAGCTAAAGTAAGATTATGTATTAGCGCATTCAAGAAGGGAAGTGTGACCCAAAAAAAACCTACTTGAGCCACCTTAAACAACCTCGAATAAACTTCTGTTACATGCCTTATTCACAAGCACTTTATAGCAGTTTTCAATCGAGTGTGGTAAAACCAAAACCAAAGTAATTACTCTGACCAATCACAGCAGTCGTATACAATTTAATGAATGAATCAGAGCTCGAAGCAATTTCATGTCGGCGGCGCAATTTTCCTTTTCGTAAACAAGCGATGCCATTTTAGCGAAAAAGAAAAATGCAATTAATTACCCTATCCCTAGGTCTAACCTAATCGCGAATCTAGCTTAGGTCTAATAATCACTTTACCTAAACCCAGTTTTAGCTACTAACGATAGCCTACTTTCATTTGAATCCAAGCATAAACAAGAGAGGAATGGCATCGACCATTACAAAAGGCCTGGTTACCAATGAATATTAATGATGGCATCGACCGTTAAAAATGACATCGCTTGTTTACGAAAGGGAAATCGGCGTCTGCGGCCCCGAGCACGGGAAAACGCTTTCGAGCAAGTCACGATTGGTTTTGGTTTTACTTCTGATTGGTCGAGAAAGTGGCGCGAGATTTTTTAGTCAATCGCAAAGCGTAACAATGAAAAACCAAAGCAATTGTGTATTTACTTTTCACACTCAATTGAAAACTGCTCTAACACTAAGAGCAATCTATCGCAAAGCCAGAACCCTGAACCTCGGGTTCGCTGAAAATACAGTCTTGCGTTCAGTACACTGAAATGACAGACCTCCCCAGTACCCGGATCAACAACTGGATAAATCTGTGGTAGGATCAAACATTCTTTTACAAAGCGCTTCACTACGCTATTTGTAGGATTCACAAAAGGCCAAACATGATAAGAAGAAGGCCATTCCGGAATAACCAAGGCTCCAGTGCCGTTTACTAGCAATCAAATGCCTAACAGTACGCACAATAAGCGAAACTGGCGGACAAAGCCAATTAACGTCACGTGACCAGTCTTGGCAAAAGGTGTCAATGGCCTCTGAATCCGGATTCCAAAACCTGGAATTTAATCTTCCAATCTGCGCATTGTAAAAGGAATAAAAAAACGAACAACCGTATGAGGACCCCAACGGGAGTCAACAAAGTGAAAAAGAGCATTCAACGACGATCATCCACAGGAGTCGATGACTTTGCTTAAAAAAATCTACTTTCTCGTTCTGGCAAATAGGTAGCCACTCCATCTCTATGGGAATGTCTAAAGCTGACATACAAACTTCAATCAAAGGCTCCTAAAAGCCAACCCGTGAATAAGCATAAGAAATGCTAACGCGTAACGCAATATTGCGGTAAGCTTATGTTTTCATACTGACATGGTTCGATATGTTTTTCAAATTAAAAGTAAGGATTTTTGCAAACACACACACACACAAAAAAATGTACATCACTTTCATAATGTCCAGTCCGAAGAAAAAAGAACTCGGGCCTCCGACCGTCAATCGCCACTCTAATTCACAAGACCATTGCGGAACACATACTAAGGTAAGACTAAATTTTGAGCTTATTGATGGAACGAGTGTAACGGCTTTTGACGAACGCAAACAAACAAAAAATAAACAGTAATTTTCAGTTCGAAAAAACAAAAGAAAAATCCGTGCGGACGAGAATCGAACACACATTCTTCAGCTGTGTTGTTTGATCGCTTACACACTGCGCCACCTATGATTTGACAAACTACCGAGGTCAACTTTTGTTATTCAACATAGATATGCGGAAAACGTTTACATCTGAGTGATGGAACGAGCAAGCGAGTGAGCGAGTGAATTAGCCGCCGTTACCTATAACCCGTTCATTACGCTTGCGCGTATTCACGGGTTAAAAATGCCACCTGCAATATCCTGCAAATCAGGTTTGGGGCTCCCCACTGAAACAATTCTACAGGTATTCTGACTTTCAAAAACCACTTAACTTTTCGATGTGACAATAACTTTGGAAATGACTGCAAAATAAATAACATGGCTTAACGCTCCCTAAAAGTGGAACTTTGAGCTGCCTCGAACTCGTTCCAATTCCCACAACTAACATGGCACCCCACAAGGGCGGAATAACCACCAAAGCCATAACTCTGGCATCGCTATAAACAACGTCTGTAGCAGAAAACGTTCTGTTAATGGCATATCCATTAAAAGCATCAATGTGCTGTAACCAAAACTTTAATTATCGAGACAGCTGTTCGGAGACGAAGATGTGAACGAGCCACGATCTTCTACAAGCAATAACAAAATACGTTTGCCTGGCAAACAATCTAGAAATAGGCCCTATTGCGATAGTCATTGCAACAAGAAAACTTGAAAGTGGGCAATGTCCTTTACAGGAACCCATTCCGAAAAAAAGAGACCCCAGTGCATTGAGAATAGCCCGTTTGTGCTTCTCAATTTTGTGCAAAGGTACTTAAAAAATCATTCGAATAGTTTCAATAATACAACCAAGCCATTGACCTATCTGTTGGGGCTCCCAGTTGCTTTAAGAGCCTCGTTACATTTCAGCCCAGAATGATCGAGATCCCCCCTCTGAACAAAACTAGCAGCTTTCGCACTAATCTAATCGCTGACAACCGAAATCCCATCGTCAATATAACGACGGGAGCAACGTGTTACTAACAGTTTAGTAAATAAGTAACAGGCCGAACACAAGCCAAAAGGTAACACTTTCAAGGTAAAATACCTCCTTGTACCATTTGAAAATAAACAGCTGAACCCGAGCAGCTGCTGATGATGCTTAACAAAGCTAACGTGATGATACCCACTTTCTAAATCAAATGTGAAGAAAAAGAAACCAGACTCAAACATTTCTGAAAGTGTCCTAAGATCTTCGTACTTAAAACGTGTACACTCAATAAAATGATTAAAATAACGCAAATATAAAAAAACTCAATTTTTTCCCTTCCGCTATAGTCAAAGGGTTAACAATATGAGGAGGTAAATTATGCTCTTCGATACAACGCTTGCATAGCGGGTCATTGATGGCCTCTTCAACAAAGCTAGGATGCTTCATTTCGAAACGTTTATTATTTAAGAAAGCTGACTCTTGGCTTTTAAAGGGAGCCAAAAGTAACAATATTTTGGACAAAGGGGCCGACAGTGTCGAAAGAGGCACAAGGACCTACAGCGGTACAGCCTCCCTTCTACTTTTACTCAATCCCGCTTTATATTTATAATCTCTGTGATAGACAGACCCAAAAATACACTTATCTGAATCCTAGTGCTAATCCAGCTCATCCTTGAGGCGCTGAGACACTTTGACCGCAACCAAACTGGGAGCTTGCCTTCTGCCAGCACTTCGCCTGTAAGTGGCCAAACTTGCCGCACGCGTAACAGGGACCCAAAGACGATCGCACAAGAACTCTGTTGGAAGTATACGACGGGATCGGAAACGTTGACGCAGAACTTGCCGCTACAGGAAGACTTCTAGCCGATGTAGGCCTCTTCCTCTTCAAATCCCCTTGGCCTCGATTTTTAATCGCTTAATGGGATGGTCTACTGCCAAAGTGTCCGTGCAACCTAACGGAAAACGCTTTCTGAAATCTTCTAGGCGATCATCCACGGCCTTCACCAATAACGACGAAACTGACAACAACGACTTGTCGACGATTGCCCTGATAGCGGAGTTGGACACCACGGACGGAATGGAAGAAACAGCTAAGGTAGGGCTAGATGATTCATGTTCAATACCCTGAAATTCGACGGTTGATCTTTGCGCAGTCATGGGAATAGAAGCAAAATTTGACTAGGGTAAATCGTCAGTGTAACGACCGAGAACTGATCATGACTCGCATACTAACGAACCAACTATTTATACACATACTTCCACGGGCATAGTAAATGCACGTGCATGCACATACCTTACATCGGCATAAAACATGCCCACATTCAACGGATAACAAAAATCGTAATTAACAGCTCCAACAATAGCGAGCAGAAATCAATTCTCTTCTAATGCGATGCAACCGAAGAGAATTTTTAATTTTACGATATTCTTTTAAAAAAAATCTAACTGGTCAGTACCTCAAATAGGTAACAATAAATGGGCTCCTCCTGTAAATCCTACAAAGATCATTTCTGTGTAATGTTTTTTTTAACCTGGTTCAGCAGGATCTCAACGCAGTTAACGATTGCCGGTTGATCGTCATTGATGGCTCATCGATAAGGCCTGACTCTACAAACAAACTTGTCTGTTCTGATAACGTTTTGATTTTTCAAGTTCCTTTTCAGACTTGCTCTTGAATAGGTGGAATTTTTTAGGTCGAATTTTTCCTCGCCAGATACTCCGACTACCTTCGATTCCTTAAAACTGGGTGTATCATTTTTCACCACCATGGGCTGTAGCGGCTGTTTTAAATGCATTTGTAACAATTTCCATAGACAGCATTTTTGTGTCTACTGGATGCTTAGCAACAAAGTAGACACTCATCATGTAAGTAAGTACGTAAGTGTAACAGTAAGAATTCGTAAATAGTACTTATTGGTATGATTTCACATAATGAAAAATTTGATGCTAATGATTCTCAAGAATATGATAATGATTCAATAATTGTTAAATACGCCGTAGAAAAATAAGTTGCCCGTGACTTCAACCGTAACCATTGTTTATTTATACAATTATTTTATTGAATTTCTTTTCTTTTCCTTTATGAGCGGCTGCATTTCAAAAGGATAAGGCGCCGTCCACACTTATGCGTTTTTGAAAACTTCCGTTTTTGGTTCCCCGAAAACGGATAAAAGGATTTGTGTCCACACTAGGAGCTGAAAAACGATGATCCAAAGATGCGTTTTCATCACCAGGCTCTGCTAGGACATTTTTATGTTCAATACGCATGCTTCAATAGCGTCAGCGATACTACGCGTTACTAGTTGTGACGTAAGCGTTTTTGGAAAGCTCCGTTTCTGCCGTCCACACTAAAACGATAGACCTGCATTTTCAAAAACTCCACTTTGAAAAGCGTTTTCGAAAACCTCCGTTTTCATAGATAAACATCTCCGTTTTTGATCGTTTTAGCGTGGACGATCGGTAAAAACGGAAAAGAAAACGCATTAGTGTGGACGGGGCCTAAGCTTTGAACGTGAACAATAGGTTTAATGAGCGATCGAAAACAATGCCTCCACTCGTGCATTTTACATTTTGGTACATTTCTTTGCCGTTCCTTGCAAAACAATAGCGTCAAATGATCAAATTGGATAACGTAAACACATGACGGTTAATTTCCTTTCTCTATTTAAAATTAAAAGCCCTCGCTACTAATTCAACAGTTTGCGTATATGAGCTAGAAGGGAGTCAGAACTAACCTGTATAACAGGCTCTTTTGGAGTTCTCAAGCAGGTTTTGGGGCGCCAGTAAGAAGCACGAACTCGCGCTTCGCGCTCGCTTCCCAAAACCCGCTTGAGTACCCCCAAAAGCACATGTTGTGCAGGCTAAGTAAAAAATTACCGCGTAAGCGGAGATGATTGACACGTTGGGAAAGTTCACCTGCATTAAAACTATCTCAGCAAGGTGGTTTATTAGATTAGGGTTGCTAGCTAGAGACAAGTGACTTGTGTAAGTTAGTGCATAGAGGAAATGTAATGGGAGTGTTTAGAAACAGAATAGATGGTTTTCACTCACCTGACCTTCAGTTGGCGGCCAGGTTGGTGCACATAACAAAAGAAGTTCATTTAAATTATTTTGTAGATGTGCACCAACATGGCCGCCGTGACGTAACGTGAAAACCACCTATAGGTCTTTATCACGCCCCGCCGTCTTGTATAAAAACAAAAGAATTTTGCCCGCCCAACCTCGTTTTCAACTTTTTCACTGCGAGGCTGGGCGGGCAAAAACAAAGTATTTTATTCTCCTTGGCTCAGTTGTTCAAAACGTGGTTAGCGCTATCCACCGGATAAATAGGCTCGACTACAAGTCACTGTTCGGGAAACGGTAGAGTCTACCTTCTACAGCTCAGAAGGCGGTCGGACACTGATTGAGAATTATATAAGGTAATGCCGACACTTAGAATTTTATTTTCAATAAATTTTTAAGTGTAAAAAAGAAAATCTAAAATCCCCACACAGGATTGATCTTGTGACCTCAGCTAGGCTTAGTTTTACATAGCCTACTGTACCACAGTACCACCTAGCTTCTCGAGTTGCTTTAGGCCTAAATTTAACTATATAAACTGCTTAGCAAACCAGTTATATATAAGTCTCAATAAGGTGTCCGACCTCGACCTCTTGAACGAGCCCACGCTCCTCCCCCGAAAAGACGACTGGACGAGTGAACTTGTTATTGTTAATTTCCTCCAATCAGAAGCTTACCTGCTCAAATCGAGCAGGCGAATAAATTATGGGCGCGATCCATTCGACCAAAAAATCTGGTTTCAATTTCCGAAATTTTCATATATCGAATGGAACGGTATTCTCCACTTGAATGAACCGATCTAGTTTCTTTGGCAGGCGACGTTGTTGAGACTGGTTGCAATTCTTCCATAGTACCTATAGAAACAGTAAACTATCCAACACTGCATCCGTTGTCGAACCGCAATAAGATTGGGGATAAATTTGGCTCCCATCCCTTTGTGTCATTCAGTGTCCTTCTGTTTAACATATTAACGATGGGCTCCTCCCCAATACTAATAACTAACTAAAGAGGCCATCGATAGGTTGTCCAAGATATCTACCCTGCAACCTTGTCGTAACTCCCCAAAACTAAACCCAAACGTTAACCCGATAGCCCTGGTGGGAGAGACTGTCCACCTTGACTCACAGACGTTTCTTCTCATGAGGTCTCTTCCCTGGGCTGTCCGAACGCACACACAAATCGTTTCAACTGATTAATGTCTTGCCATGTACTGGTAGGCTGTGCACCAGCATTCGAGGCGAGCCTTGCCGAAGCCCCAGTTGAGTTCCAAACCTTCGTCAGAGGTGGTCGTAACCTGACTTGTCAAGGAGAACAGACTGATAAGAGTCCTTGAAGACATACCAAGGCAAATCCGTCACCGTGTCTAACGAGAAAGGCTTCTTCAGCATCCATAAGTTTAAGTACCGCGCATTGTGACACACTCTCGGCTTTGTGGGCTCAACCGTTACGGGTAGTACTAAATTAGGCGGTTTTACGTGGCCAACCTTACCCACGACCAAGATCGCACCGGTTTGCAGGCGACGTGAAAGCGTTTTCCGGATAGATTCTCCAAATTGTTTACACGATACGTTATTCCTCAGTGAATATTCTGTGGGTGGCCGGTCAGAATTGTGACGTTCCCCGTTGAACGTCCCCCTAAAGTGTCTGAAGAATGGGACTATGCACACATTATTCTCTCTCTAAGACAGGACCTCCTCCTTGTTCAATGAAGGTGCCAACTTCGCTATTTCTGTTTAATTAGCTGCACTTCTATAGAGTTCCTCTGCGACAAAATGGTCCGGATCCCGGAACATTAATTCATCAATCTGTCCAATAACCTCTCCCTTTTCTACTAGTCGAGCCATTTTCAAGCCGGTCATTTCCTGCCCTCTCACCGCTGAACCATACGGGATTTCCCCTAGTATTCACCCACTGAGTCGCATTTGCGGAATCACCGATATTATTGATGGAGGTATCAAAGTCGTCACCTTTTTCCCATGACCAGTATGTCGCATGAAGCGAAAAACAAAAAACAAAAGGCAAATTACTCGTGTGAAAAAAACCGTATAAGTCAGCAGAGAGAGGACAGTTTTGACACAGTATGACCGGGAGGGTTTTGAGGTACCCTGGTTTCAAAACTCTCGACTCCCTGTGACTATAGACAGAAGGTACAATAGGGAAAAAAAAAATTTACAGCACTCGCGGATCATAGGGAGGGCATGGGGGGGGGGGGGAGGGTTGGATTTTGAGGAAATATATCAGCATTTCAAATATTTACGTCACCCTTTCGCCATATATTTACTGTTCTGGTCCCCCTTTTATGCCTCGTTAATTTAGATCCGCCCCTTTACACCCCAGGAAGTCAACAAACAACCTATTCTAATGCTCAGCGTTTATTGCACTTTACAATCGTGAAAGAAAAATATTTCTCATGTGACAACACCGGTCCTTGCATCTACTTAATTCTGGGGTCTTTATCTACTTATGGTCTCTAGCACGACCTTGGGAGGTCCACTTTCCCTCTCGCTGTTTGACCAGGCGGTGACATATCGGTGAGACCTCAGAAACATTAAACAGTCATCACGTTTAAAAGTCATTGAATTCTCAATACTCTCTCCCATTTTTTGTTGCTGTCTTCGCTGATGTCTCATCCCCACTTGTGTTGTTTGTTTGTTTTTTTGTTTGTCTGGGTGAACTCTCACACCATTTCATTTTCTCTTTTCCTTGGTGAACTTTCACCCCATTCCTCTTCTTTCCTTTGATGAACTCTCACCCCATTTCTCTTCTTGCCTTTGGCGAACTCTCACCCCATTTCGTTCCTTTGTCTTCTTCTCTTCTATTTTCTTCCCATTTTTTTCCTCTTTTCCTTGGTGACCTCTCACCCCATTTTTTCTCTTTTCCTTAGTGACGTCTCAACCCATTTCTTTTTTTTTTCTTTTTTTTCTCTCTCTTTTCTTTGGTGAACTCTCACTCATTTTCTTTTCCTTGGTGAACTCTCACCCCATTTTTTCTCTTTTCTTTGGTGAACTCTCACCCCATTTTTTCTCTTTTCCTTGGTGACCTCTCACCCCATTTTTTCTCTTTTCCTTGGTGACCTCTCACCCCATTTTTTTCTCTTTGCCTTGGTGACCTCTCACCCCATTTTCTTTCTTGTCTTTGGTGAACTCTCACCCCATTTTTTCTCTTTTCCTTGGTGACCTCTCACCCCATTTTTTTCTTTTTTCTTTGGTGAACTCTCACCCCATTTTTTTCTCTTTTCCTTTGGTGAACTCTCACCCTATTTTTTTTTCGGTGAACTCTCACCCCATTTCATTTGATTTGTTTTGACTACATTCTGCTTTAGTGGTGTAAAACAAATAGCTGCGGTGAACTCACCTGTTCCACTCTACTCCTATTAAAAAACTCCAAAAACAAATAGCCATGCAGAGTCGCCGAGCTGCTTGTTGACACATTCATCCATTGTATTCACAACATTATGAAGTATTCTATCCATGTTAACTACACATACCAAACTTACAACTGACAGAGATGCCTTGCGATGATAAAAGGCAGCTAAAAATGTGTACGCCGCCGAACAATACGTGAACATTTAAATAAGTATCCCGGACTGTATAGAATGTAGACCGCTCGTGCAGAAAGGCTCGTAACACACTGGAGCTACCCGATGAATTAATAGCTACCACATTGACATTGAAATGCGAAACAAATGAAGAAACAAAATGCGAAACAAAATGAAGCGCGGAACCAAAACAAGTAAACTTGTACAACGCAAGAAGCAAAGTAAAACACACAGAAAAGGAGGGTTGCAACCCTTTCCCCCGCGCACAGTTCATATCTACACATATCTTTAAAAGAGAAAACATATATACTTGATCTCTAGCTCTCCGTGTTAAGCTTGTCCTGCTGCATGTTGGACTCCTTGTCCCGATGGAGGTTGAACTCCTTGTCCCGCGTCTGGTTGAACTCTCTAAGCTGCATTTTCCGCAGCAGGATGAACTCCTTGCACTCCTTGTTCCGCGGCTGGTAGAACTCTTTGAGGTCTCTGTCTCACGGCTGGTTGAATTCCTCGAGCTCCTTGTTCCGCGGCTGGCTGAACTCCCTGAACTGCTTGTCCCACTGCATATTGAACTCCTTGACCTCCTCGTCCAGGTACTGGATATTATACGTCTGTTATAAGAAAATAGAAGAGGGGAACGAAGAGGCAAAAGAAATCCTTCGACGCGTCAGCGCACAACCACGCCGCACTGCAGTTGTGCAATTGAGCCAAAGTGATAATTTAGTCATATGCACTAATCTTTAATAATAATCTTTAATATGCGTTACTTTAATGTATGCAGTGTGAATAGCTGTTGAAGGGGAGACTGCGAGATCATCTTTCAATCACCGGAGTCATTTTTGTGTTCTGATCGATGGAGGAAGTAAAATAAAGTAACCTTTATTTATGCAGGGAAGCCCATTCAGCTTTAGACTGATATCCATTGGGGCCCTGCGTAATTAATATATCATTAAGTTAATTACATTTATAAATTATTTTAAAAGATGAATATATACAAAAATAACTTATTCTAATTAAACTGATATAATAATGCTAATTTTAATTTAAATTTATATAAAAACGTTAAAAAGATAAACTTTATACATACAATATATTCCTATTTACAAACCTTAAAATAACTTCACTAGTTACACTAAATCGTATCTAATAAAAAGCAAATCTTAATGAAAGTGTTCTTTGATGTACTTCTTAAAATTAATAAGGAAGATGTTGTCGAGTGAAGTCTATGAAGAGAGATTGTGCCTCATTGCTGTGGATGAACTTCACTGTATCTTTAACACTTATATACATATAGTAATAGACATATTGACAAGATCTGGCGCTACATCACGTGTGTTTGTCATATCCAGTGACCAGTAGAGATGCATCAATGAAATTTTGAATTTACGTCACAGACATGATCGGTGGCCCACGCGTCCAGTCGTTCTTCTCGGGGAGACTCAGAGACCGGACGCGAGAAAGCGGCGGAAATCGAGGCTACCGGATAAACTACTATTCGTTGGATTAGCGCAATTGGTTTTGTTGACGTTTATCCACTGGATAGTGATTTATCCGGTGGATAGCGTTATCCACTCTTTGAACAACTGGGCCCTGGGAGTCAACATGGCTTCCGCGTGAAAAAGACCTATAGAAGGACACATGTGTACGATATCAAATCAGAGCAACTGCCGCACATTAGCATCAAAGTTTTTATTATGTGAAATCATATTATTAATAATAATATAGTATAACTACTAGGAATTTCAATGTGAAAGTGAGTGCTAGCGAAGGGGGATAAAACAGTGGTATTGAAAATTGGACAGCTCCGGTAAATTTTTTCAACTTTTTTAAGGGAAGGGGTTTAAAGGGTGAGCAGAGTAGGCTTTCCCTGGATGAGTTGTAAAAATTACTACAGCAAGTGGTGTTTTTGAAAATTGCCCAACCATAGCCTTACTGACTTGTATTACTCACACTACTAAACTAACTATGGACTATGGGCTGCTTTATAAAAAAAACCTATTGCCAAGAACTCATTGTTTAAGTTACAGATATTTTAAAGATACAGTAATAAAGCCCAGCCAGCACAGATTTTGAATTATTTGTCTGCATGGGCGAAGAACTCGTCTGAATGTGCAACGAGTCGTTGGATTTCAGAGTGAAACAATCATTTGACTTCACAGAATAGTTCGCTTCGACGAGCGATTGACATTTTTTCAATTCTTTCGCCTCAACGGCAAAGAGCATGACTTATCGGTCGAATAGGCAATTTGCACGATGGCGTCATTTGACTACAACTACCAGAATTCATTTCGTTTTAACTTTCTTATTTAAATTTTGTAATCCCAGTGCGGTTTAAATAACAATAGCCCAAATTTGCAGTACAAAACAAAAAACTGAAGGATTCTGGTAGTTGTAGTCATATGACGTCATCGTGCAAATGGCCTATTATCCGCCACAAACGGCACAGATTTTGAATTATTTGCCTCAACGGGCGAAGAACTCGTGTGAAAGTGCAACGAGTCGTTTGATTTTACAGTTGAGTGGTTCGCTTCCACGAGCGATGGACATTTTGAATTGCTTATAGCAAGCAATCGTTCGTGACCATGATGAATAATTTCGCAAGCAAATGAAGACATTTAGCAAACATTTAGAAAATACGTACCTACTACTGCACCTCGAAAGCGAAAGCGTCTGACAGCGTGACAGATTATCACGTGGATTGTCGATTTAGACAGTTGTCGCGTTCGTTGTCACGGTTGATTGACTGCGTTGCGAAGCAAAATGACAGACGTTGCTAGGCGACAGTGACAATAGGCCACTGCGCATGCACCCCATCTTACATCGGACAAAATTTTGGATTTTTTCTCCTATTGCCAAGAATAGTGTGCCGCCTCGCTAACGCTCGCCAGCAATTACGAAATAGTGCTAATTCAATAATAAAAAATCAATTTATGTTTCACGCGTGCGAGCACTCTACAAAATCATTAATGTTAAGTTTCCCCAACATTGCATTCTGCCTTATTCTTTCACTTCTATTTTTTCATCCCACCTCTCTTCTCTTGTATCTCATTCCTTTCTATTCTTATTTCATTCAATTACAACAAATAACGCAGTAGACATATGCAGTCCTCGACTGCCTATTTTTTTAAAGTTTTCCGTGGGGGAGCACAACCCCGGAGCCCCCCTTCCTTCGCAATTTAAAATACACTTCACGGGTCATATTAAGCAAATCAATGCAAATTGGGCGCGAATATCTCCTGCCCACCCTGTTAAACTGACAGGTATAACTAACAGGTGCATTTTGGAAATAAATCTCTCGATTTGGCCACCATTGGCCTTGATCATTGGCCCCCATTTTGAATTGGCCTAAATTAAGTGTTTTTGCATGATAAATAGAATCCAATGTCCAGTAAAGTCTGAAAAAGGTGATTTCTGAAGCATTCCAGCTCTTAGTCTGTATACATAAACCATTTTGTAAAATATGATAACCTGTGATTAAACTCTATTTGATTTTCGCGCCATGTTTTTTGTTTGCCCAAATTCAAAATGGTGGCTTATACGCGTGAAATATCAGCGTGAGGTTATAATTCACATTTAAAGTAGAGACTCAGTATAAAAACAAGAATCAACTACCAATTCCAGGCGTCTTCAAAGAAAACAACACGGCAAGCAGACAGTTGTTATTTAAATTATTTAAAGCAGTTATATCGCTCCAGTGAACTGACTAATGATAAATAATGAAACCGTAACTGGTGTCGATCGTGTTATGTTTCGTCTTAAAGTTACGAAGGGATTAATAGCAAGTTAAATAGCGAGTTTTCTCGTGTAGTGCCTATGGCGTTTCCTCGCACAGCAACGGATGCCAACAAGCAAAGACGCGGCGAAAAGTAGTATAAATAATGACAACACACAAGCGGTAAATAATAGGAAAGAGAAGGATCCAGGACATACTGAAATACGTCTAAACAGCTGGTTCCTTGTGATAGCAGCTTACTTCGTCTTCTTGTTGTGGAGATTTATTAGCATAGCTTTATACTCAGTATACGCCACGGACTGTTTCTTGAGAGCAAAGCTTGCCACATTGAGATGTGAAAACTTTACTCTTTACCCAGACCCTATGAAATTCGAAATCGCTTGGCAATTCACTTCGGCTACAAACGGTTTGATTGCGGTTGTGATTCTATTCAAGCTGCCCGAGTTTCCTGGTGTGCATGTCGTGTGCGCTCGTCTAATTCGAATCGCTCGGTTTTGGTCTTTCCTTTTTCAACTAATCGTCGTTGTTACTTACAATTCTATCCTCTTCTTTCATGAACATTTACCTGGGAGCGCGATCATCGAAGTTGGATTTATTGTCGACGAAATCACCATCTTCGTCGTGGTTTGCTTTTGGAATTTTGTACCCGCACCAGGCAACAAGTTGAGCGGGTACTCATGGCTTCTGCTAGGATACAACCTGTCACTTATCGTGTTCTTTTTAGAGAACTTTTTTCTCTTCTTACTGATGTCTTCACAAGCCGCATTAGATATCACTGGTATTCACGAATTTGAAAGCAGATCAAAGGGTTTACAAGCGTTGGGGATTGTCTTGAACGCAACCGAGGCGACATTCTATTTTGCTGTCATGAAGTTTATGTGGAATAAATTGTTTGAATGCGACAACTCTGAAGACCTATTGAAAAAGGATACCATTTAACCGATTATTTACTCTTTCACTGTTAAACTCACAAAACTGAAACAATCTTACGGTAGGATTTGTATTTTAATAAATGAATTTAATGAACTTGAGAATTTATAAAATAACTGAACTGAACAGATAATTGGTTGAATTGATGTCTCTCAATATCCTGATAACAATGACGATAAAATAAGTATACCTAGGGCCTCTTCATATGAGCCCGGTTGACCGGGCTGGCCCGCGTACCGGGACGGATTTCGCCTTGGGTTCATATGAGAAAATTCAGCCCGATTTCCAAGATGAGAAAAGGCCAAAGATCCTGGCGACGAGTTTTTTGCTTTAGCTTTCTCTTCTTCTGAAAGTATGTCATAATCATCCGGTAAATGGCAAGCAACCACAGGCCCGAACATGAACTCTTCGTCGATATGAAGCTTCGCCATCTCCACTCGCAATTCCTGGTATTGAATTTGCTTGTCCGCGTCGAAATCAAGGCTTCTGTACGCCATTTTAGACTTGTAGTTAAGTAAACAGTCAATCAATTGGCTGACCATCACTGTTTGCCAACGGAACTTCCTAGGAATCGAGAGAGAAGAACATTCCTCACTTCCCGCCATGTTTACCAACCGCGCTGCTACGTCATCGACCATGTAACGCATGCGCTGTTGGGAAGAATTCGTCCTGGTAACCGGGATGAAGTGTTCATATGGCAAAATTTTCTAGCCCGCTTACCAAGATCCCGGTTGGAAAAACGGAGATCTCGGTAACCGAGCCAGCCCGCTCTCACATATGAACACAACACATAAAAAATTTTACAAAGGATTTAAAGGTAAGGCGAGATCTCGGAAACCCGGCCAGCCCAGTCAACCGGGCTCATATGAAGAGGCCCCTAGTGTACATGTGCCTGCGACTGCTCGATTCAAAAGTAAAACTTGTGACGTCAAACCTCTGTTTGGATAATATATTAAACGGGAGCACCATTTTGTACTCTGTGCATATTAGCGGAGCACTCGCCGGGCCGAAGGCCCGGCTGCGCAGCCCCATACTCATAGAACCTATGCCCGTCATTTTTCATGATCATGGCTAGCGGAATGTTTCGCGGGCGCGTGTGCCGCCCGCCGTGTTGGACAGGGCCAGCTCGTGGGCGCGTATGACGTCGCAAAACATGCGCGAATGACGCCACGCGCGCGGCTACACAGTCGTAAATACAGTCGCTCAGTAAATACTTTTTTTCGCAGTGTTTAGCGGAGCAGTTTAGTCGTTATTTCCCTGCATTTATTTGCGGTTTGCTACTCAAGACAGCGATACTAATTAAGGGATACTCAGAAGCAGCTTTAATGGAAAAAGAAGAGCTTTCAGGGATAAAATCTTACTTCGAGGAACGGATTTCAGAACCGAAGAAGCGGATTTTTTAAGAATTTCCAAGCAGTCCAGTGACTTAAAGGTAAAGTAAATCACATTTTTCGATGGGAATTTAATTTGATATCAATTTTTGATTGACTTTTCCTTTGTGTTCTCTTAAGTTTTGGTGACATGTTTATGAAACGTGCTCAAATTAAGTCGTGTTGTTATCTTGAATTTCATCGACGACAGCTCTGCCTTGATGCGCTGTAAATGGTACGTGTTTTGCTTTTAAACATGAACCAATGGAGATTTGAATAAAATTTCTGAAAGAAGATTGTGTTGTCTATTTTGATGTGTTTGTTCATTCATTACATAGATTGAAAAGTGATTTTATGTAAACAAAACAAGACTTAGATTTTCTGTCTTCACTCGCGTCGCCTTATTATGCAAATATGTTTGTGTATTTTTGCAATTTTGATTTCCAAATCAGTTTCTCGGGCAATTTTTGACAAGCAAAAACTGTATTTTATTCGGAAAGTAGTCGTACTAGTTATTCTAGACAGAGAAAAGTTGTTGTTGTGAACTTTTGTACGGTCTAAATGTACTGGTACTGTGCAGACGGTCGGGTAATACTGTTTTTTTGAGAATTGCTAAAATTGAAAAATAGCCCGGTCGTCAATCTTAATTCTTGTGCTTCCGACCTTTCACCTAAGTTAAGTTTCATCTTAGTTTATAAGCTTGTTCAAAGTGAGACGCTGTTAGGCTCTGCTTTTCTATATACATTATAACAGTTGTCGTACAGATCTCATTCCTTGACAGTTCCCATGGTCCAGCTATATATAGATAAAAGGAGATTGGTGGACGGAACTTGACTTTATTATTCCAGGATTCAATAATGAATAGCATATTTTCGTACAGAGGCTTAGAGAAGTTTATGTTGACAGTATATATATATATATATATAACCACCAGTGGAAAAATTGAAGACTTCATCCGCTATAAAAGTGCTCGATGGTAGAACCAGAGCTGTGAATAAAGATGAATTTCTGGAGTCGGACTAGTTCAAAAACATTTAATTGCTACTCGGAGTTTCATGCTTCTAATGAAGCAATCATCAGGCAACTGACAACAATAACGGTTACATGTAAAGATATACAAATTTGAAAATGGGGGACAATGCTTACTGGCGTGACATGTCGAGATGTGATTGGACGGCAAAAGCGCTAAACAATCGGGTAAATCTAAATTAGGTAAGCGCGGTATTTAACAGGAACTTCTTCTTGCTGCACAAAATCTTTAACCGAAACACGCTTAAACTGAGCTACAGCTGTATGAGCAACATTAAAACCATTATCTCCAGCCACAACAAAGCCCAGATTAGCAAACCATCAAATCATTCAGGACAAATTGATAACAACTGTAATTGCCGAAACAAGAATTCTTGCCCACTTGAAGGAAATTGTAATGACCGGAACATTGTCTACCAAGCAGAGGTCGTGACTCCACAGACAAAACAAACATACATCGGACTGTGTGACACGACATTTAAGGAACGCTACAATAACCATACATGTTCTTTCAGGAACGAAAGGTACAAAAATGTAACCGAACTTAGCAAGTACATATGGAGTCTAAAGGAACTGAAAATCAATTACCAAATCAAGTGGAGAAAAGTAAAGCAAGCTAGGTCGTATTCAAATGTCAACAAAAAATGCAATCTTTGCCTATGGGAGAAATATTTTATAATTTGTAAGCCGGAAATGTCGACACTTAATCATAGAAACGAACTGACATCGATCTGTAGACATTCTAAGAAGTTCCTGTTAAATACCGCGCTTACCTAATTTAGATTTACCCGATTGTTTAGCGCTTTTGCCGTCCAATCACATCTCGACATGTCACGCCAGTAAGCATTGTCCCCCATTTTCAAATTTGTATATCTTTACATGTAACCGTTATTGTTGTCAGTTGCCTGATGATTGCTTCATTAGAAGCATGAAACTCCGAGTAGCAATTGAATGTTTTTGAACTAGTCCGACTCCAGAAATTCATCTTTATATATATATATATATATATATATATATATATATATATATATATATATATATATATAAAACTATGTGAATCCTTGTATCAAATTAACCCAAGAGTTTCACAAAATTTCGAATAGTTCTTAGTAAAATATATTTGTTTATAATGCTTGTATGCGTTTCTTCAAGATGGGAGACGATTTAGTGAAAACTTTGGAAATCAAAAACGTTAAGGTAGCTTACAAGCCATTTAATTACTCCAGAGGAGAATCAAAGGAAAATTGACCATTTCCGAGTTGCTCTCTGTCTCGTTATCAAAGTGAGACTTCGTGCAAAACCTTTCATGTGAAAAATTAGTTTTATTTGCAATAGCACAGATCCTTTCTTTACCACCAACGAGAAAAAAATACTCTTTAAAGGTGTCACGTAACTGTATGGACTTTTGCATTCAATTATATCGCAATTGTTACTAAAAGAAGCGAAATTTGGTTCTGTATATATAACATAGCTTTAAACTGGAGGAAGACCTCTTGCTTGAGATAAACCATATGACTTGGGAATCCATTTTGTGTGCGTGCTCTTTGGACTCGTCGGAGGACTGTCGGTTTTTATCCCTCGCCGTCTGTCCAATTCCCTTATAAGGGAAGGGTCGAGTGATCCTCGGCGATGCTCGGGTTTGAAGTCGGAAGGTTTCAAGTTAAGGTTAAGCTTAGGCTTAGTCGGAGGCGAGGCTGACATTCGGGTTATAAAAGTCGAGTCGGAATCCTCAGAGGAATCTTCGACTGACATTGTTCGTGAAGACGTGTGCAAGGCTGGCAAAATAACTTTGCCACTCTTTTTGCCAAAAGTCGATAGATCTTCGCACGATCGTGATAAAACAGTCGACGGAAGACTCGCACTCAGTAGAGACGAATCTGAGTAAATGTTCGCGGAAGACTTCGACAAACTTTGTTTGAGGATACTTGGATCGATGGGCTCAAGAAATGGCATGGATCCAGATCTCTGCCTGTGTCTAAGGAGCCGTGGGTCGCGATCAGCTAATGATGACGTCGAATGTGGTCTGATCCTATGATCACCTTTTGTTGACAAAACTTTCAAGCGTTGTTTTCGTTTCTCGTCCATTATCTGCTCTTGCTTTTCCTGCAACTGGGCCATCTTTTTAACCATTTCTTTTTGGTTGTTGTTCATTTGTGCCATGCTGTATTGCTTTTGTCTTTCAAGATCTTTCACTTGTTTGGCATGCCTTTGACTATGGTATATGTTCGAGGCGTACAGGGTTTCAACGGCGGACCTCGATTGAATGAGAAACGACTCGTAAAAAGCGTTCTCCGCGGGAGAACGTTCTTTCTCAGTGACATCCTCGCTTTCATCCGTGACAGTTACCGTCGGTGTTTGAGGTTCTATTGACATTTCATGAAGGCTGCAAGAAAAAAATCAATTGAAAGTAATTTAACTCAACAATATGTAATCACAAGCAACTGAAGACATTCCTCTGTCGCCACGCTGGGGTAGATGAAACGCGCGGAAACGATTACACGTTCAAGCAAATAAGATAAAAACACCGTGCCTTCAGTTATCCTATAACAGGAATCAGCTCGCTGTTGCGTACAATTCCCTTGGACAATGAACACGAATATTGAGTCACTGTGTTCTAGGGATTCCTTATTGAAATATCGCATTAAAAATTAACGTTGAAGTGCAAATAAGCCAAAAGTTCCGTCATAAGTGAAATGGCTTCCCTTTTGTTGTGGATCATTAGTAATTTGTAGCCTTTTTGTTCGTTCTAACACCCGGTTAAATTCATCTTTGTATTTACAAATACAATAGCGTAATAGAACATTGTAAATTACTCTGAAATCCAAAGCAGAAAAAGCTACATAATTAATTATGCGTTTGGAGTGAAGTAATCTCCACCATTCATAGCAAGATGAATTTTGAGTGGTGTCACAAGATAGTTAGCTTGTCAATAAGACGGACTGGTCGAGATGGACTTCGGAGTTATGTCGGTTATGGTAACAGTTTGATTAATTTAATTACAACTGGAACCGAAAGTTGGATCTCGAAAAACAGCAAAACGACTAAGACAATGCGCGTTCAAGGTTTCAGCATGTTTTACGTGAACAGATACAGGCCAAATCAACTTTATTAATTTGACAGACTGAAGTATTCTTCCCGTTATTACGTGCAATTATCTAGTAAATGACGCCTTTCTTCAGCAATACAGTACTTCGGGGTCCTTCGGAATGGAGCCTTTGGATATAACGACTCTACAAAAAGTACCTTGGGATTAAACATATAATGGTTTTGAATTTCAGAAAGCTCCGTTTGGAGTCTTCGCTTGTTGATTGTTAATGGCACCACCGCTGGAGAGATTTATCTGACTCACCTGTTTTCACAGCGAGCTTATATTTTACGTTGCAGCTATTCCGTGTAGAGTAAAGCGAATCACGTCAAGCACCTCAGTAGCCCCGCTTTCTCGCTGTTTGGCTGGAGATTGATCAGTTGTTTGCAATACTTAACAACGCATTATGTGTTAATTATGCTGCGGTGACAGTTAGCAACAGTAATTGATTAACTAATTTATTGTTTATAGAGGGGTTTACACCCCAACACGCAACCTTAGATCTTCTTCTCCAAAACTGTGAATTAGATCGACTTTGTTCAACGAGGGTAACACTTAACAGTTTCTCGAGAGACTGACAAACCTGTGGCCCTCGAATTCCGGATCGAATTGGAATTTCGAAATGTTGGTTTTTGGTAGGATCGTACCTCTCATAAACCTCTATTTTCATTGGCCGTTCTAAAACAGTACCTGCTATTGTTTATAGGGATAGGGGCATTGTTTAGGTCATTCATCTATTGTTTTGGTGAGCCAGTAAAACAACTCGTTCAAAGGAGGTACGACATGACCGGGTTTTTGTGGAGGGAGGAAAACTGGAGTACCCGGATAAAAACCCTCGGAGCAAGGATGAGAACCAACAACAAACTAAACCCACATATGACGCCGGGTCCGGGAATTGAACCCGGACCACATTGGTGCTCCCACACCCCTGCTCCCATAACGTAGTTACTTCTTTCTCTAATTCGAAGTTTATCAGTCAAACTACATGTGTGACATTGTTTTTAAGCGCAGAGACGATAAATGTGTATTTATGGGCTGCTTTAAATAAGTTTAAGTTCGATCACAGTACCATGAACTGAAAGTCAGAAAAGCAAAATTTTATTTCAAATTTGAATGAGAAATAATACAAAATAAACAACTAAAGCAGCAACAGGGGAATTATAAAGGGGATCTGTTTTTCACACAGATTGCTAGATTGGCTAAAGTCAATGCCAGCAGACATACCAGCAGACATACCGTGGAAGATATTTAACGACCGTTTCTACTTGGCGCCGAACGAAATTTCGATGGTTACGATCCTTCTGGGAAGTTAAGCACCCTAAAGAGCAATACGCAAGATGGATTAAAGAAGTAAGAAAGAAACATAACGTTTCCTACGCGATAAGATCAGCGGCGTCTGTTTGAAATGCGTTCCTGGCGGGTGGCCTCCGTGTCATAACGTAGTTTACTTGCAGAAAAGGTGTGCATATTTTTGAATTTCCTAATAATAAACAAGTTACCTTCCTTTCTGAACAATTGACATTACAAAATAAAGTAAAATTCGCCATTTTAGAAATTGAACAACAATGCACATATATAGCATACAGACAGGAATTGTAAGAAAGGGGGAAATCTGATGTCAAAAGATTTCCCGTTTTACTTGAAGTAATAAATTGTGAGCTTCATAGTAAATTGTAAAGTTCATACCAGGATGACAATTTTTTAGTTTACACCTTTAGGGGTGTATCAGAGATACAAAGTATCAAATTATCCATTAATTCGTCTGCAGAGTTTTCTCCTTAGACATTCACAGATTTTACAAACAAATGTATTGGCGCTTTTACATCCCTAAAGTACTGTTACACGTAACAATTTGTCGTGCAACTTGTCTCGCAAAAACAATTTACAATTGCCAGGCAACTTGACTCGCGAAAATAAATGCGTAAGTTGAAAAGTGACGTATCTGTCTCGAACCACCAGGGTCCACCAGGACTGTGATTGCTTGACATGAAGAATGCGGTGAAACCAGTTGAAAAAGCCATGTTACATGTATTTTTAAGTAACGAAAAGGCCAAGGACTATTGCAAAGTTGGCTGGAACAACGCGTATGTACACTCGTTCTTTTTTTATAAGAACGTCTAATGCTTGAGCTTAGGCTGAACCGGAACTGAATGTTCTCATTTTGTTATAAGGTAATTTGCATTGTATTTCAGTAGACCACTGAGGACAAAATAAAGGCGCTTTGTTCTTGACAGAATCTCAGCCTGAATTTGTTCTTACTAGACTAAAAATTTTTCGCCCTAGTACGAACACAGCATAAGTCAGTCAGATATGCTAAAATTGAGAAGGGAGCAAAGAAACTACAACAGTAACGGTAATGCATAGTGACACAGTTTCCCAATAAATTTTTATCGTATCCGATCTCATGAGATTTAATAAGCAGGCTCAGCAACTCCTCATACGGGCAGAAGGAGCGTGTTTAAACGTGGGATTAACGCTAAGAAAAACAAGTGCATAAAGTACAAGTGACACTGACATGACCATCAAAACTGAAAGCGGATTTTACACTAGAATGGGTGGTTGACTTCAAGTATCTTGGATCCTTGTTGGATGAGACCCATTCTCGTCCCCGTCAGAGCCGCTTGGCCCTCTTAACAGCCGGAGCCTGAGTACGAGAGCCAATTCGGACAGCGCTGGCATGGAAAGCTATTAATTCATCAAAGAAAATATGGTTTCAAGTACCTTGATTTGCTGCCTGAAGGTCAGATATTCTTCATGGAAACAGTGGAGTCATTGTTATTCTACTGATGTGAAACCTCGACATTGACAAAACTGCTGGAATAGAAGCTTGATGGGTGCTATTCTAGAATACTCCATATAGAGTAAAGGGAGTCAACTGGGCCATGCACGTCACAAATGCCTAGATGGTAGTCTGCAAGGGGTCAGGTTAGGATCAAGTCTAAAAAGCTGGCTTTTGTCGGTCATAGTGTAACGATGCCCAAGGTTGCGTAATTAGATGGGCTCCTGTGCATGGAAAGAGGGCCCTTTGGAGACCCCAGTAACCTACAGGGATATCTTGTGCCGTGACACCAGGCTTCCTTCTGTTGATGGTCCGCAGACTTTATTTAAAAGTTCATTTTTTCTGCTCTAAACATACCGTAAGGCTATATTTATATCACTATAGAACAATCATAACGGACTAGATTTACAATTGAAAATCATATAGTTGGTATGTTTTGTCAGTCAAGACAGTCAAGTCAGTCAACGGCTGTTGTGCCTTTTTGATTTTAGGGTTGCTTCTTTATCTCAAGGTAATGGAGGGGACAGGGCTTTATGTGAAGGTAATTTCATACACAATAGCCTTCGCGCAGACGTCTCCTGTTTTTAAACGGAGTTCAAACTCCGTACAGGCTGCACGTACAATTGTGACAGAAAGTAACTAACGACAGAGTTTTCCAATAAAAAGATCAGTGCTTTTCCGCCGGTGCTTTTCCTTTACCTTCTAAAGAAACAAAAGTAGACGAAACAGTAACTTACTACGGGGACTTTTTACACTTTCAATAGACCTTTTATATATTGGAGTGAAAAAAATATTAAGCATCCATAAAGTTTTATGCCAATGGAATCACGTCTTTTTTCAATAATTTTCAATAATTTATTTAAATGTCGCTTTCACAGGAAGTGGTTGCCCAATTCTTCCGAGTCAGGGGCTCATGATAAAAGCAGTAAAAGTGATCAACAGTAAAATCAAGAGAATGAAATATGTTGTCGTCCTTCTAAAATTGATATCATTGAGATGTTAATACTTTAATAGTAAGTATTAATAATAGTAATAGAGCGGCTTTCAATTAAGCGTCGTAAAACCAAAACCAAAGTTATTACTCAGTAATTACTCTGGCCATTAATCATAACAGACGCAGACAATCCAATGAACCAATCAGAACTCGTAGCAAATACATGTAGCCAGCGCCAAGCGCGGGAAAACACGTGCGAGCAAGGTTTTGGTTTTACTTCTGATTGGTTGATAAAGTGGCACGAGGTTTTTTTAGCCAATCAGAAAACGTAGCAATGCAAAACCAAAGCTATCACCAAATTACTTTCGACGCTCAATTGACAACCGCTCTAATAATAGTAATAGTAAATAATAATAACCAACAGTGCTATTAAAGTGGGCAAGTTTGTTAGGTGTATAACGGTAATATAACTGTGATAACGGAGTAGAAGTATGGGTAATAGAAACTACTGACCATGCTTTATACTTTGGGCCTTGTAAACATAATTCAATTGTTTTGAGATATGTCAATAAATCTCTATGCTTTACTCTGGGGGGGGGGGGGGGGGGGGTACTCCCGACAATGTAGGATAGGTGTGTGCCGCCAAGGTTCTCAAATCCTGACCCTATTTAAGGGTAGAAAATCGAGATTTGATACCCTTTTTAAGGCCCAGTTTTAACAGACCATATCTTTTTCGTTTTGCGCATTGCGGTGGATACTGCAATGTAGTGACGCTATCTTAGGAATATCTAAGAACCACAATACCAAAAATACCAAAAAGGATACCCTATTTAAGGACTGAGCACCTCAAAAACCCTATTCTATCGGGCCGCACATACCTATATAGCGTATATAAGGGAGTACCCCCCAAGACAAAGCTTGAGGGTGATGACAATGATGATGGTCAAACATACCATAAATCCTCTATTAAGCCCTCCCGGGGGGCTTATCGATTTCAAGTGCTTTTGAGGGGGGAGGCGGGCTTATTACAATTTAGCGAAACACAGGCAGTTCACCACTCATTGATTACCATAATAATGATCATTTGTAGTATAACTACCGCTTATATTTTCCCAAAGCTCGCGAGTATTGTGTATATGAATTCTTGCCCGGATTGGAACGGTACAAATGTACCGGTTATACAGTCATCTGTTATATTTTTGATTGTCTGGGTTGTGAAAGAAGGGGGAGGGGGGGCTTAAAAGACGGGGTGGCTTGAAAGAAGGGGGGCTTAAAAGAGGGGGGGGGGGGAGGCTTAATGAATTTCTTGCTCCAGAAAGGGGGAGCCTATTGGAGAGGGGAGCTTAATAGAAGATTTTCGGTATATTTAATCTATTGTTCCGTAATCTGTACTGTTAAGTAACGCGTCTGATGTCGCCGGAGAGTTACAACAAACTAGTATGAACTTCTTTCTTATCTTATCAGTGAATAAGCAAAACAACACGAAATTGGCAAAGCCTTGGCTGCTGTCTCCAATGCCCTAGAAATAGAAAAAAGGTGGTAGTTCAAAGTAAATTTTAAAGACCTTTAAAGTGTTTCACTCATAGAGTTATTCATAACAAAAGTAATGAAATTGCTATGGACAGTTCACTTTAGTCCCAGGGAGAGAAAAAACATACAAACCCTTTCCGAAGTTTAAATTCCCGACTTTAGATTTAGTTTGGAAAAAGGGTAGCAATGACGACTGAAATAAGTGGAAATTAGTAAATTTTTCTTTGGCTGCATACTCACTTGAAGTATTTCGAGCCATGTGTAGGCTCGGCTGGGTCCAATATGGTTACATTTTGGCAAACAAGCCAATAAACGGAAAAACCTTATGGTTCCCCAAATGCGCAGCAATATAAACACCACAGGGATGAATGTTAACTTGCGGTCTGCCTTTTTTACTACCTCTACAGACTTCACTGTTAAAAAGAGACTTCCTGACACAAATCTTTCGCTCACCTAAAATACAAGAAGAATGAGGTAGATTAAGTGTCATGCGCCTTGTGGCCCACAAATGCAAGGAAGCACGAAGCAACTAGGAATATTAGCATCTAGGCAGCTTCACAGCTAAACTCAACAAAACCATATTTCTCAAGGAATGTAGTTTTGATGTATCATTTATAAATCCAGATTATCCAAAGGCTTTTATTTCATCAAATCAGAAATCGGAAATCAAGAAACAGAAATCAGAAATCAGAATTCGAAAATCTGAAATTCCAATACAGAATACAGAAATCAGAAACCTGATTTCTGAAATGTCATCTATCATATCCGTCTCTCGGTCCACCTTCGTTAATTGAATCAGTCATCAGAATAATCCTAAATGTTAAGGTAAAGGGGTGGTTCGATTGTTTTGTCACTTCTGGTTCCTTATTGTTTTCCATGCAGATTTGCAGGTGTTTTCTGCAGTATTTTTCTTTTCTTTGTTTCCTTTTTTTGCAGCTTTCAGAAGTATCCATGTGACA